>CAUYTI010004537.1:0-24299 GCA_963575145.1 Galago senegalensis | reverse complement strand
AGCTCAGGTGTATGTGGCTGGTGCCTTAGCCGCTTGAGCCATTGGCACTGAGCCAGTCTATTTATTTCTTTTCCTGTTGGATCTTTTCCTGGTTTGGGGATCTGGGTGATGTTAGCTTTATAGAATGTGTTGTATATTCCGTCTTTTCCTATGTTTTGGAAAAGGTTGAATAATATAGGTACCAGTTCCTCTTTAAAACTTTGGTAGGGCTCGGCGCCTATAGCTCAACCGGCTGAGGCGCCAGCCACGTACACCTAAGGTGGAGGGTTCGAATCCCCAGCCTGGACCCGCCAAACAACAATGATGGCTGCAACCAAAAAAATAGCCGGGCATTGTGGCGGGCACCTGTGGTCCCAGCTACTTGGGAGGCGGAGGCAGGAGACTCGCTTGAGCCCAGGAGTTGGAGGTTTCTGTGAGCTGTAATGCCATGGCACTCTACCCAGGGGGACAGCTTGAGGCTCTGTCTCAAAAAAAAATAAATAAAAATAAAACTTTGGTAGAATTCTGACATGAAGCCATCTGGTCTTAGGCTTTTCTTTTTAGAAATTTTGTATAGTTGATGCTATTTCAGAACTTGATATAGGTCTGTTCAATATTTCCACTGCATTCTGGCTAAGTCTTGGGAGATGATGTAATTCCAAGTATTGGTCAATTTCCTTCAGATTGTCTTATTTCTGGGAATAAAGTTTCTTTTAGTATTCATTAAGTTTTTTTTTTTTTTTTAATTCTAAAGGGTCTGTTGTTATTTCATCTTTACCATTTCTGATTGACGAGATTAGAGACTTTACTCCTTTTTTCTTGGTTAGGTTGGCCAAAGGTTTATTGATTTTGTTGATTTATTTTAAAACCAACTTTTTCATTTGTTGATCTGTTATATAATCCTTTTGTTTTGAATCTCATTCAATACTACTCTAATTTTCATCAATTTTTTTCTTCTGTTGGATTTAGGATTGGAATGTTTTTCCTTTTCCAGATGCTTGAATGTCCCATTAAGTTGTTAACTTCCTCTCTTTCCATTATCTTGAGGAAGACTTGCAGTGCTATTAAATTACTCATAACTTCATTATCATTTTTTTCTAAATATTTGGTAATTTACTTCTTGATCTTATCTCTGACCCATCTATCATTCAGCATAAGGTTATTTAGCTTCCATGTTTTTGTATGAGTTTGAAAATTCCTGTTGTTCCTGAGTTCAACTTTTATTCCATGTTGGTCTGAGGAGATGCATGGATTAATTTCTATTACTTTAAATTTGCTGAGATTAGATATGTTGCCTAAGATGTAATCAATTTTGGAGTATGTCACATATACTGATGAGAAAAATGTGTATTCAGTTTTGTTAGGATGAAATATTTTGTAGATGTCTGATAAGTCTAGAAGTTGAATAGTTAAATTTAAATTTAAGATTTCTTTGCTAAGCTTCTTATTGGAGGATCTATCCCACACTGGGGCCTGCCCATTTTTAAGATATTAACCTCTTGTTTGTGCATTCTAAGCCTCACTTAGAGTTGAAGAATTGCTAAGTCAGAGATATGATTTAGACCCTCATTGGAAGGCCTTCCAAGAAACCCACATGCTCATCCACTGATGGCAGGAGCAGAAAATGACATAATCTTTCTGTTGAGCTTGTGTCATGATGTGTTTGACCATGATGTTCATGTCTATGAATTTATCTAGGAATGTGGTGTGATAACTGTTAATTGGGGGGTATTTTTCATTATGTTTTTAATCGACACAATTGGACATATTTGTAGGGTCTAGTGTGACACTTTGATACATGTATATGATGTATAATAATCAATTCAGGGTAATTAGCATCCATCACCTCAAACACTTCTCATACCTTCATATTGGGAACATTTAAAAGTGCATTCTTGTAGCTATTTGAAAATATACAATAAGTTGTTGTTAGCTATAATCACGCTATAGTGTTATCATAATGGTTAACAGTATGCATCAACTTGACTAAGCTAAGGGATTCCCAGATAGTAAGTGGGTGAACCTATTTCTGGGTGTATCTGTGCGAGTTTCTGGGAGACATTAGCATTTGAATCAGCAGACTGAGTAAAGAAGTTCCACCCTCACCCAGCATGGGGAAGCATCATCTAATCCGTTGAGGGTCTCACTAGAACAACAAGGCAGAGGAGGGGAGAATTTGCTCTTCGTTAAAAGCTGAGGGATCCATCTTCTGCTGCACTGAGACATCAGAGCTCCTGCTTCTCCGGCCTTCCAACGCTGGGACATACACAAGAACTGCTCCCCCACAGCAGTTCTAAAACTGAACTGCACCACTAGCTTTCCTGGTTCCCCTGCTTGCAAATGCCGTGTCGTATGGTGGGACTTCTCAGCCTCCACAGTCACATGAGCCAATTCCTATAATAAATCTCCTCCTTTATATCTATCTCTCTATATATATCCTACTGGTTCTGTTTCTCTGGAGAACCCTGACTAATACATGTGGCAAAAGATAAAACTCAATATTCATCAAACACTACTTATAATAGTAAAAACAGAAACAATGTATCCAAAATAGAGACTGATTGAGTCAGTTATCTGAGTATTATTAAATGGGTTACCATGCAACCACTAAAATAACAGGTAGGGGAGCAGCTAATTACATGGAAAATGTTCATGAAATATTATTAAATTAAAAACAAATTATAAAACAGTCTATACATATGATCCCTTTTTGCAGTATATATAAATGTATCCTAAATGTATCTATAAGCATAGAAAAGAGACTGATAGGATAAACAGAAAACTGTGAACAGTTATTTCTGAGTAGCAAAATCTCAAGTGACTTTTTTCTCCTTTTGGCTCATTTCTATTTTCTACATTTTTTGCAATTAGCTTGGACTGCTTTTGTAGCAAGAGAAAATATGTTAAGGGTTATATTTTTGATAAATCTTCTGATTCTCTTGAGCCACCTCATTTTCTAAGTTTTGTACTGCAGATTGGACATCCTTTCTGTAGTTCCACTAAGATCCCCCCCCCCTTAAGGTTTAGGAAACATGTCTGATTCTGCCCAATCTTAGGCACTCTAAGACAGCATGGGATCTTTCCCCCAAAACTCTAGTTATTTCTATTTTACCAACCAATTGCTCCTTTATCAGTGCAAGGACTAGAGTAGTACAAGCATGTTTGTGTCTCTCTCTCCCCCAACAGAGGCAAATTTAACAATAAGGCGAGTCAGTGTCAGACACTTGTTCTGCTCACAAGACCATGTGCCTGGTACAGGGCTCTATCCTTCAGGACAGAAAGATTTTTTTAAAAAATTCACAAATTAGGTGACTGTCATCTCGCCAACCTGGACACCTGCAGGGCTGGGGTGGAAATGTTTATCTGATGTGCACAAAAGCTCTATGAGCTACCAGTGGCTTTGTTCCCCTTGCAGGCTGTATTAAGATGCCAATATTGATTTCTTCCATTGGGCAAGGTAGCTTCCATAAAGACATCAAATCTTTTCCTCTCTTCTGCAGTCTCCTACAATCCTATAATCTCCTGTGAACCAGTTTTGTCTTAAGTTTCTCTGTCGTCTCTTGAAGCAACAGCCTTGCATTTCACCCCATGGCATGGCAATGGGTATAGTTCAGTGGTTCTCAATAACCACTGCGTATTACAAATCACTGGAGGAGATTCTGAAAGTCCAGACACCACAGGCCAATTAAATCAGAACACCTGCAGTGGGACCCAGCCACGGTTGAGAAAGATTGGCTTACTAGAAACTACTTGAAGTTTAGGCAAATAAATAAAAGAAAAAGTCTAGGTTTAAGAGCCAGTTCCTCTGCTCATCACCAGGAAATCTTAGAGAAGTTACTTTACTTTTTTTCTAACCCAATTCTTTAAGTGTGAAACCACCAGGTCAATGTTTTCCAGTAAAAATTATTCTGCAAACTGGTCCACCCTATAAATAAATATTCTACCAGTGATCCCAGACTGAGAGAGAGAAAGAGACGCAGTCATTAGGATGAAGGAAGATGGGAAAGGGGGAAGAGAACAGGCATGAGGTGCTGAAATTTCAGCTCACCAGCCATCAACAGTGGTTGAGAATGACCATATTTTGGACCAGCCGAGGTTCCTTTCGTCTCTAAAAATTGGTGTGTTGAACATGTGTGCAAAGCCAGCGAAGATAAACCAACACATATCCACGTGGCTTACAAGAAATTGTGAGTTGCCTAAATATGATGCCATTTATTTTTTCCAGATTCAGGTCACCAGGCTCAGACTTTGCTGTTATTACCACTCCATCCTCACATTACACTAAGTCCTCACTTTCCATGTGAAAACGTATGTTATTACCAGTCATGTACCACTAGTTGGCTCCACTGAGAGACTGGCAAGAGAAGTAAAGTCAATTGCCCTGAGAATTCAAAACCTGTCGAGGATTTTAATCAAATCCCTTACCTTTTCCCACTTTTTTATGCCTTTCTGCAAAGACAAGCCATGCGCCATCTTCCTCCACTGAGTTATCCCAGCGGGTGATCTGATGCAGTAGAAAGAAGGCTGGTGAAGCCCAGAAAGACTTGAGCTTGAGGCAGCTCC
The DNA here is from genome assembly GCA_963575145.1 of Galago senegalensis. Classification (NCBI taxonomy): domain Eukaryota; kingdom Metazoa; phylum Chordata; class Mammalia; order Primates; family Galagidae; genus Galago; species Galago senegalensis. The sequence continues at coordinate 19,757 of CAUYTI010004537.1, read as the reverse complement.
ACCACTTCCTGACTGCTGCAAGAAACACATCCTCCCAGCCTCGATATCCTTATTTGTAAAATGGGGATAATAACGTCTGTTCTGTTTTCTTTTCAAGGTTTTGTGAGAATCAGTGGATGATGATGTTGAAATTTCTGTTGATGTTGTTTGAGCACGTGCATCAAATCATTCAACACAGAGTGACTGAAATTAATAAACTTGATTATTTTAGCAATGATTTCTTGATAGGTCTGTCCAGCCTACATCCTCCTGCCCTCAGACTTTGTAGTTTCCTGAGATCAATTCAATCCCCTGGCCACACTCCTTGCCTGAGAGGTGGTCATGTGACCTAAGCTGGCCAATGAACCTTTCACTGGTTCTATTGAGGGAGGAAAAAGGTTCTCTCGTTGGAAGCTGTCTTAGCTCCACAAGGAAGAGGTAGTCCAGAGAATGGAAGTGACACAGAGAAAAGCAAAGAAACGTTAAAAACAAATTACTGATGAAGTTGTTTGAGCACCTGCTCATTCATTCTTTCATTCAACAACTAGTTATTAAGTTCCTCTTATATTCCATAATCATTTCTGGATTTCTGGTATTTGAAAGATTCTACCAGTGGTAGAGCTTGCATTCCAGGCAATAAACAAACACTACATAAATACTATAATACTAGGTAATAAGTTCTATGAAGGAAAATTACAACAAGGTAAGACTGGGGGGCTGAGGGGTGTTACTTAGATGCAGTAGCTGAATCTAGCTCTACCTCTGGACTTTCAAGCTTCCTGACCCAAGAAAGGCTCGTTGAATTGAGTTGCTATCAGTTGCCACCAAGAGTCCTGATGAATACAGTTTTGCAAATGTAAGGATCAGTAATGATGTTGGTGATGATTGTAATAGCACCACACACGCCTCTTGAGAAGGAAGTGGGTCACACCTTTGGGAATCCATGTCTAAGATATTTATGCCAATGAAGCAACCCAATGACAAAAAGTTGTCAATAAATTCCCAAAAAATTCTCTGTGGAAAATATCCTTCATGGAAATGAATGCATGCAAGGGTCATTTCTCTGGTTCTTCTGTTGTATTAATTTACTGGAAAGCCAGAAATGTACTTACAGCTATCAATTAATTTTTAAAAAATGTGTTTAGAATGTTGGAGACTTCAGCATCAAGCCAAATGAATCAAACGGCTCGTCATTTGGGGCCAGCTGGCTATAGCAATACTGCCAGGACAGACACCTATCATTTATGTGAACTTAGGGATATAAAAAAAGTGAACCTGAAAGAGCCAGTCCTTCAAGATGGATCCCTAGTGGCTAATCGGAGCTAAATTTAAAATAGAGTTGCTGACCAGAGCTTACACACATACTCTGAGCTCCCCGCAAACCCAGGCATTTTTGATTTGGGGACTTTCAGCTCTCACCTGCTGTGGGCCAATCAGGCCTTAAATGTATCAATCAATCAGGACTGGGCTATACTGACCAATCAGAGCTCAGCTGCACCTACCAATCAGAACTAAGCAAGTTAATCATTTAACAACGCTAAAGAGTCAATTTTTTTAAAAAAATAAGGTAGAGTTTTTGGGTTTTGTTTTTGTTTTTGGTCATATTTTAGTGCCTCAAATTGACTTGTAAATTAGCTTTGCCTTTGCTGGTAAAGAGGAAACTAAATTAGCAATTTGTTCTTTTTATTATTATTAAATCATAGCTGTGTACATTAATGCACTTATGGGGTACAATGTGCTGGTTTTATACACAATTTTAAATACTTTCATCTAACTGGTTAACATAGCCTTCACTGCACTTTCTTAATTATTGTGTTAAGACATTTATAGTCTATACTTAGTAGATTTGACATGTGCCCTTGTAAAATACACCATAGGTGTGGTCCGACCAATTACACTCCCTCCACCCATCTTCCCCCTCCACTCCCCTTCCCCTCTTCTTTCCCCTTCATCTTGGATTGCAGTTGGATTATAGCTTTCATATGGAAGTGTGAGTGCTTATATATTGGTTTCATAGTAGAGTTGAGTACATTGGATACTTTTTCTTCCATTCTTGAGATACTTTGCTTAGAAGAATATGTTCCAGCTCCATCCATGTAAACATAAAAGAAGTAAAGCCTCCATCTTTTTTAAGGCTGCATAATATTCCATGGTGTATATGTACAATTGGGTCAATGGGCACTTGGGCTTCTTCCATGATTTAGCAATTAAGAATTGGACTGCAGATCTTTGACAAGCCACTTTAAAACATTGAGTGTGGGAAAGATTCCCTATTGAACAAATGGTGCTGGGCTAACTGGCTGGCGACCTGTAGAAGACTGAAACTAGACCCACACCTTTCACCATTAACTAAGATAGACTCTCACTGGAATCAAGATTTAAACTTAAGACATGAAACTATAAAAATACTAGAAGAAAGTGTAGGGAAAACACTGGAAGAAATTGGCCTGGGTGAAAATTTTATGAGGAGGACCCCCTCAGGCAATTGAAGCAACATCAAAAATACACTTTTGGGACCCAATCAAACTAAAAAGCTTCTGCACAGCCAAGAACACAGTAAATAAAGCAGGTAGACAGCCCTCAGAATGGGAGAAGATTTTCACAGGTTATGTCTCTGACAAAGGTTTAATAACCAGAATCCATAGAGAACTCAAACGTATTAGTAAGAAAAAAACAAGTGATCCCATCTCAGGGTGGGCAAGGGACTTGAATAGAAATTTCTCAAAAGAAGATAGGTGCATGGCCTACAGATATATGAAAAACTGCTCTCCATCCTTAATCATCAGAGAAATGCTAAGCAAAACTACTTTGAGATATCACCTAACTCCAGTAAGATTAGCCCATATCACAAAATCCCAAAACCAGAGATGTTGGTGTGGATGTAGAGAAAAGGGAACACTTCTACACTGCTGGTGGGAATGCAAACTAATACGTTCCTTTTGGAAAGACGTCTGGAGAACACTGAGAGAACTAAAAATAGACCTGTCATTTGATCTTGCAATTCCTTTATTAGATATATATCCAGAAGACCAAAAATAGAATTACAACAAAGATATTTGTACCAGAATGTTTATTGCAGTCCAGTTCATAATTGCTAGGTCATGGAAGAAGCCCAAGTGCCCATCAACCCACGAATGGATTAACAAGCTGTGGTATATGTACACCATGGAATATTATGCAGCCCTAAAGAAAGATGGAGACCTTACCTCCTTCATGTTTACATGGATGGAACTGGAAAATGTTCTTCTTAGCAAAGTATCTCAAGAATGGAAGGAAAAGTATCCAATGTACACAGCCCTATTTTCAAACTAATTTATAGCTTTCATAGGAGTGTTATAACTTAATTATAGCCTTAGACCATGGGGAGGGGGGTGAGAGAGGGGAAGGGAGGGGGTGGATGAGTGGAGGGAGGGTGATTGGAGGGGTCACCTCTATGGTTTATCCTACAAGGGTACAAGTGAATCTTTCTAAAAGCAGGGTATGAATGTCTTAACTCAATAACTAAGAAAATGACATGAAGGCTACATTAACCAATTTGATGAGAGTATTTCAAAATGTATATGAAAACACCACATTGTACCCCATGATTGCATTAATGTACACAGCTATGATTTAATAAAAAATCTTTAAAAAATAATAATTGGGCTGCAATAAACAAACATTCTGGTGCAAATATCTTTAATCCTTCATTTGCATAAATGGACCTAGGTGGAACCTTTGCTATAAAATCTGAGACTTCCTTTTGTTTTCTGAAAAGCGCTTTGTTTTACACCTAAGGCTGAGTCCCCGAGGTTTGTGTCTTATTCACTGGAATAGAGTCCCTTTTCTCCAAATTCCATTCCAGAGAACTTTTGTTCACAGGAAACATCCTAAAAGCATTAGGAATAATGAAATTAAAGAACATCCACAGCCAGCACTCACAGTCAGCCGACGTCCAGCAGTTCTCATAGGACAGTTAGAAGCCAATAGTTTCAAACCCTGACCCTGCTGGAGGTTATTGACAGCGAATCATCAAAGGTAAGCATACAAATGCCCAATCATATCATCATTCCCATGGAGGTTTTTGTAAGTTTTGAATCCCTCAATTTTAAATTTCTAACACTAAGGAAATTGTTTAATGCTTTGTAACTTACCCACCCACACTCCCCACCTCCTCCCCACATGCACACAACTTAAAATTCTGGAGTAGTGACTAGTATTTCAGGGATGCCCCCACCATGGGAGTCTTCCAAGCTTGAACTTTCAAAAGGACATTGGAACATTCTATATTGTTTTGATGCATAAGGTGTACACCAGATAAAGAAAAATGCGAAGCTGGAGTTCCCATTATTGTCCTCCTGAGCTGCCACACCCACACTGTGAATAATATTCGTCTTACTCAGATTAAGACGTGTGCAAGCCAAGATGAGCCTACTCAAAAAATAAAACAAGTGCTTCAAGCCTTCTTGTAGCTGCTGGAACTTTCTCGTGTTTCTCTTCCACAAAATGTAACAATTGCTGAGATGCTGCATTGCCTGCTGGGAAAAGGTGTTCAGCATCCCTGAAAAGACAGCATGAGGACCCTTTGCAGAATGTTAAGCAGGTGTTGTCTTCTGTCACTGTGCTGGTTTGACGCGTTGCACACCAGGACTGAAATGAGCTTTGCAAAAGCAATATTCTGTCAGAAGTGTTATAATCATGGTTTGGGCTCATTTTTTGCACTAGAATCTTGACTCCAAGAAACATTTATGCCCTACCAGAAAATCAATATCTCAGCGTTTCCCTAAAAATATTGGAATAATGTATTTACATTTACAAAGGGGTTCTATGGGGCCAGGCGTGGTCGCTCACGCCTATAATTCTAGCACTCTGAGAGGCTGAGGGGATGGATTACTTGAGCTCAGGAACTTGAGACCAGCGTAAGCAAGAGTGAGACCCTGTCTCTAAAACTAGCCAGATGTTGTTATGGGCACCTGTAGTCCCAGCTACTTGGGAGGCTGAGGCAAGAGGATCACTTGAGCCCAAGAGCCCGAGGTTGCTGTGAGCTGTAACGCCATGGCACTCTACCCAGGTAAATAATACACATTGTATATTATACACTTAATACATGCATTAAGTGATAATACACATTGGTTAAGTGGAATCTTTTAAACGATAAGTATGACAGGGCTCCTGAATTTATTTTATCACAATTTTTTTCTTTTTCGTGGAAACACCTAGTAACACTTGGCACAGCACAGTGTCAGACAAATCAAACTATAACAATATTCAGCAGAATTCTTTATCTGCAGACCTTGAGTATTCAATGCAAAGGAATAAATGAGACTATTTGAACACACACTATGGAAAGAGATTAAAAGAAATAATAAGTAAAACTATAATTTATAAGTATAAGTAAATCTAACACACTATAGATTTTTAAAAAACAACTCTAGTCATGAATTTCCAAGTTACAATCTTTCAGAGATACAAACAGGAATGTCCAACCTGTGGCCTGTGGGCCACATGCTGATTTTATGAGCACATTTTTTCTTTATCTGTGGCATTGGATATCACAAAAAGTGTGCACGAACTTTTTTTGCTTATCAGCTTTTGTTAGTATTTGTATATTTGATGTGTTGCCCAAGACAACTCTTATTCTTCCAATGTACAATAGAAAACAACAAAAAAATGTTGGACACCCCAATACGAATAAAACAAAGCTACAAAACAGGATCACATCAACTAAGCCTGCCACCAACATATGATGATAAATGTAGTGCAAAGTCCTTTCAGTCTAGACCAGTGGTTCTCAACCTTCCTAATGCTGCGACCCTTTAATTCAGTTCCTCATGTTGTGGTGACCCCCAACTGTAAAATTATTTTCGTTGCTACTCCATAACTGTAATTTTGCTACTGTTATGAATCGCAATATAAATATCTGATATGCAGGATATATTTTCATGGTTACAAAGTGGTTGTGACCCGCAGGTTGGGAACTGCTGGTCTAGACCATAGAGTCCTTGGTCAATGTAGTCAGGCACTGCATAATAGGGTTTCAGTCAACAGCTGATAATATTGTACTTTTACTGTATCTTGCCCTGTTTAGATAAGTTTAAATACACCGATACTTACCACCATGTTACAATGCCTGCAGTACTCAGTACAGTGACATAATATATGGGATTGTAGCTGGGAGCGATAGGTTATGCTGCACCAGGTAGCCTTAGTGATAGTCGGCTTCCTGTCTAGGTTTATGGAAGTACACTCTATGAGGTTTGCACAATGAAGAAATCACCTAACAATGCATTTCTCTGAACGTATCCCCATGATTAAGTGATGCATTCCTGTAAGCAGCAATCTTGCTGGGGTTCTGCTTAGTTTTGAGGTATTTTGCAAACATTATTAATTCTATTGTGCCAAGTGAACACAAAAGCAATGGAAGTGGTAAAGTGCTGGAATAAAAGGTGTGCGGTTGTTACGGAACTGAAAGAAGGGATAATAAAGGATTGAAAGTGCTGAGAAAAATAATGACTGCTCCTCCTTGCGATTCATTTCACAAGGAGGTGTGGTTCAGAAGGACAGAGCACTCAGCGTGCCACTGCCACGCAGCCACTGTCCATGATAATCAGCAAGAAAGGAGGAAAAAGGACAAGCACAAAAGCTGCAGTGGGAGACTACGAGGTCTGCGTCCACATAGGCTGCCCACCAAGATCCATATCCATGTGGGCTGCCCACTGAGACCCACTCCGTGTGGGCTGCCCACCAGCCAGATATTCGGGAGACCACTGGGACTTTGGCAAAGTCGGGCGGAACTGCTATTGCTGAAATCTTTGTTCATTCAGCTCCTGTTTCATTGAGTGTGTGCTATTGGCCAGACATCATACTGGCTACTGGGGACACATTAGTGACTAAAATACACATAGTTGGTCCCTGACCTTGAGGATCTTACAGTCTGTGGAAGGATGGAGGATGGAGACAAGAGACAACAAACTAACCATAAAAAGGTGTCACTGTTGGTAACTTCCATGAAAGAAACAAAATGGGTGGTGATAGGAGCAACAGAAGTGGAGGTGGGGTTGGGTGGTGGTGCAGAGAAGGTCCTTGGTTCCGGGCCCTTCCAATCATGAGACTGGAAGAGGACCCCATGCTCCAGATTGAAATACAGCCTGGATTGCAGCCTCAAGAGACCCTGAGTAGAGGACCCAGTTAAACCATGTCCAGACCTCTGACCCATGGAAACTATGCTATGCTGAATGTACGTTGGCTGGAGCTGCTTTAGTTTGTGGCAAAACATTACATAGCAATAGGAAACTAATTCTAACACGACAGTTCTAAAATATCCAAAACTTCCATGTTGGCTTATTCTTATGTTTTCAAATTATGAGAATTTTTCTGGAATTACTTTATTGATCATCTTCTCTTACACACTTCCTTAGAAACCCAAACAAGCAAACAGAAAAAGGCAGAGATTCAGAGGGAGAAGAAGAAGTCAACAAAAAAGGCTATAATAATAAGAGCACATCCATCTGACCCTCTTACTATTCAGATGTTGAAACTCCTAGACTGAAATATTTTATAAATTTCTTCTCATCTACTTTGCATTGGACTTACCTTTCCAGTGCACTATCTGAGAAATTTACTCAGCTTTATCTTCTACTCCTTCTATTGAGCTTTTTATTTCTGCTGCCATGGTTTTAATTTCTATGCTTATTTTGTTCTCTGAATATTCCTTTTTAGTATAACATTGGGTTCTCTAAAGATGTTCCTGATAGCCTTTATGTTGATGTTTCTTTCTCCCTCTGAAATCTCTGCCTTTTTCTGTCTGCTTCTTTGGGTTTCAGTCTTTCACACTAGAGTCATTCTGCAGATCCTGGGTGATCACACTTAAGAGTGGAGGGAGTGGAGGCCAAAAACATTGGGGTTGCTCAGTCCATTGTGGTAGCATTTGTTGATTGTGACCTACACAATCAAGTGATATCAGTGGGGCCATTTGCTGGGGAACCTCAATGGAAGTCTCTTCAGTCCTTTTTCTTGAGCTACTCAAATACTCCAGAGATGATTCTTCTAATCTCAATCTAGAAAATTAAAGGCCTGTGTTCTGGGATCCAAAGAGGGCAAGGAGTAGGGGAGAAATTCTGAAGTCTAAGCATTCAGTTTGCATTCAATCATTCTGTCCCTCTTATTTTCAGTATGGTAGGCCCTAACTTCCACTGTGCCTGGTATCCCCTGTCCAAAGACCCTCTCTTTTACCTCTGCAGAAAATAAACTACTTATGGCTCAGCGCCTGTGGCTCAAGTAGCTAAGGCGCCAACCACATACACCTAAGGTGGCAGGTTCAAATCCAGCCCAGGCCCGCCAAACAACAATGATGGCTGCAACCAAAAAATGGCCAGGCGTTGTGGTGGGTGCCTGTGGTCCCGGCTACTTGGGAGGCTGAGGCAGGAGACTCGCTTGAGCCCAGGAGTTGGAGGTTGCTGCGAGCTGTGATGCCACAGCACTCTACCCAGGGGGACAGCTTAAGCCTGTCTCCAAAATAAATAAATAAATAAATAAACAAACAAACTACTTATATATGTATCTATATAACTCCTTGTATATGTTTGTCAAGGTGGTCAGGCTTCCTATCCAGCAGCAAAGAGTGAGGGAGAAGATATAGGAGTTAATCTGCCTCCTTTTTTGTTGTGGCAAAAAATATAACATAAAATTTGCCATTTTAATCATTTTTAAGTGTAAGATTCAGTGGTGTTAATTATATTTCCAGTGTTGTACAACCATCACCACTATTGATTTCCAAATTTTTCGTCACCCCAAACAGAAACTCTGCTCCCATTAGGCAACTACTCCCCATTCATTTTCTCTTTTTTTTTTTTTTTTTTTTTTTTTTTTTGAGACAGAGTCTTAAGTTGCACCCTAGGTAGAGTGCCATGCCGTAGTGTCACAGCTCACAGCAACCTCAAACTCTTGGGCTTAAGCAATTCTCTTGCCTCAGCCTTCCAAGTAGCTGGGACTACTGGCACCCACCACAATGCCTGGCTATTTTTTGGTTGTAGTTGCCATTGTTGTTTGGCAGACCCGGGCTGGATTCGAACCTGCCAGCTCCAATGTATGTGGCTGGAACCCTAGCCACTGAGCTACAGGTGCTGAGCCACAGCGCCCCATTCCTAATTGCTTCTGAAACAGCTTTCCACCTCTTTATTCTCACCTCTACCTCCAGTTGTAAAAGTTTCTGGTGCTGTCAACGTCTGAGCCTTTGAGGATCCTGCTTTGTAAATTTGGTTGGTCCTTGGCTTTTTTCACTACTAGCTTAGGATTCTTCTTTCTCTGGTCAGCTACATAAGAACCTGATTGTGCTGGCAAAGGTGGAAGATGCCACCTCGTGGGAGAGAAAGAGGAGAGGTAAAGAAGGGCTCTGACCAGCGCAGGGAGATGAAAGGAAAGAAATCGCATCTCCCCGGGGCCGTGGGGGCTGCCTGGAGCAGATGATGCGAGCGTGTGAGGGAGGCTCCCCACGCCCCCCAAGCTCTTCGCCATTCTCCCATTCTGCTTCCCTCCCCCTCTACCCACCTCCTACTCTGAACTAGTGACTAATTGCATCGCATCTCTCTTTGACTTGCGTCACCCAGCAGAGAGCATGTGGTTGTTTTTACAGCTTATTCTTTCAGGGATTCTAAGTGACAGTTTTTAAGTGCTCTTTCCCTCCCTGGGAGCAGCCTGCCCTCCTCTACCTTCTCCCCCTCAATCTCTTTTTCTCTCCCCCTCCCTCATTTCTCTCTTCCGGGGGCTGCTGGCAAGAATAACAACAGCTCAGAGGGCAAAGGACAAGGCCTCCCACAAGTTAATTCAGAGGTTTACGGCTCCCTGTCTCTTGGGAGACCCCAACAGGAGAGACCCCCTAAACCCTGAAGCCACACTGGAAAGAGGTTCTTTCTTCCTTCCTTCTTTCTCCCTCCTCTCTCTCTTCCTTCTTTCCTTCCTCTCTTTCTTCTATCCCTCCCTGCTTTTATCTCTCCTTTCTTCCTTCCATAAATAAAAATTTTCTACATACCTGCTAAGCACTAGCCCCAAGTGTAGAATAGCAAGCAAAACAAATACAATTTCTTCTCCCTAGGTGATGGTTGGAGAGAATGTCTGCCACTAACAGTGGGTGAACTGGTTATTATAATACAAAGGAATGCTCTGGAAGGCTCCACGGGCCATCACATTGAATAAAGTAGGTACCAAGCCTAACTGGAGGGAAGAAAGATCAGGAGAGGCTTTCAGGAGGTAGTGTCACAAATGCAGATGAGATGTTACAGAAAGGGAAGCAGGGAGTGGACAGAAATAAAGCAAAAAATCCATCACCACAGTTCAAATAGAGTAGGAAAAGCAAGGGACCTTGGACAGCTCACTATAAGCCACCAGGCAAATGATACCCACCTGTGAACCTTAAGTTTCCGGCCCTATAAAATGAGGGGATTGGGTCAGGTCACCTTTAAAATCCCTTTCAGTGCTAACACTTGGATAGTCAGTATCTTCCATCATTAAAGAAAAGTGAACATGAACTCTAGAAAAAGTCTCTAGAACTCTACTAGACAACTGTGCAGTAGAAGGAGATGTGGAGTTGGAATCTGAGGACCTGAATTTAAATCTGGGCCACTGAATGCAAATGAATACAGCCTTTTTGGAAAGAAGTATGGAGAACTCATGAAGGACTCAAAGCAGACCTCCCATTTGATCCTGCAATCCCAGTACTAGGCATCTACCCAGAAAAAAAAAAAAAATCATTTCATCAGAAGGACATTTGTACTAGGTTGTTTATCACAACTCAATTTACAATCTCCAAGATGTGGAAACAATCCAAGTGCCCATCAACCTATGAATGGATTAATAAACTGTGGTATATGTACTCTTCATATTAATTGAAATGAAGTTTAATGCAAAATAAAAATTAAAAAATAAATTCAGGCCACTTGTTACTTGTGGGACCTTGGGAAAGGCAGATAAGCTACTTAAGCCTCAGTCTCCATATCTGTGAAGTGGGGATAAGAATAGTTATCATCATATCAAATTATTAGTAGAATGATAGAGATAATGCATTTGCAAGTGTATATTGAGCTCAGAGTGATTAAGTTCTGAGCTACCGTTGCTAGGGGTGTGTCTTTTGGCCTACACAAAGTGTTAAGGACATAGGAAATCTCATTTTAGTTTGAATTTCAAACAGGGATTCTTCCCATCAAGAGAAAAGTAGGTGTTTAAAACCCTAAATTCCAATGGCCAGAAAGCATGAGAGTACAGATACCGACAAAACATTGCTGATCTCTGTAGGCTTTTATCCTGCCAGAAAAACCCCTGAGAGAGACAGGGGGTTGTAACATGACAGGACTCTCCCCAGATCAGAAAGCCTTCCCACTACAACCAAGGGCCTCAAAGCAAGAGGCAGGCATCTCAGCAGACCACAGGAGACAAGACTACAAAGAGCCACTCAGAAAAAAATCCAAATCAGACCACAACCATCTGAAATCCACAGAACCAGTAACGCTCACATGCTCCTCAGCAAGGAGGGTGCCCAGATGGCTGGATGCCAGAACCACTTACATTGTCTCTGCTTGCGGGGATCCTTGGACAGCAATCACAAGGGTGATCCCTTTACAAGAAATAACTGTGGACAGCATCCAAAGTCTCAACTGAAGAATTCATCTTACATGTGCATACCTGGGCTGGTGGGCTTTACCTGACAGACACAGCAAGTCTCCAGCGCCAAGAGGGAACAATACCAGGCAATCCACACCTTTCCAGATCTCTGGGGGTACACTGCTGTTAGGAAAGATCTAGCATGTGGTTTGGCATGTGACTGTCCCCCAAATATTACTTGGGCAATATCTTACTAGTGTCTATTATTTGCAAAGAGATTTTTCATCCACTATTTCCTTTAATCCTTATAATTACCCCCATGAGGAAGTTGATATAACAATACTCATTTTGGAACCCAGCAGTGCTAGTCACCAAATATTTCCAGTTCTCCCCCTTTCTGGGCACCCAGTAACATTGCACTTCCCTGTGTCCTTAGAGTTAGAAGTGGCATGTGACCTTCGCTGACTAACAAAATGGCAGCAGAATGATGCATGTCATTTCCAGGTGGAAGCTGTAAAGGCCAGCCAAGGTACCTTCAATTGTCACCACTCTCTCTGTCCCTCTGCTATAAAAACTATGTTTCTGATGGTAACTGTTTTGTCAGTATGAGTTCTAGAGTGAAACCAATGAGTAGCAGAGCTCTCGGTGGACATTCAATGGATATGAAAATGAATTAGAAATAAGTCTTTGATGTGATAAGCAACTGAGATTTGGGGGTTGTTTGTCGCTGTAGCATAAGCCTAAGTCACAAATAGGAAAACCAAGAGTGAGACAGGCTAAGGGAACTAACTTGCTTTCAGTAACACTGCAGGATAATTGACAAAACCAGGACTTAAAGGGTGTTCTTTCTACCTCTCCATTTAATATTGCAAACCTCTTTCAAATCTTGAACTCAGCCCCTTTGGGACTAGAACTACAGAATTTCTTTTATCTTTGCCATCAATCCCTGGTCTCAGCTTCTGGCAGAAAAAAGCACATGAGACAAGTCTGTTCGTGAGTATCCTCACAGGGTTGAAGCTTCCAGGCAGCTTGAAACTCCTCAATTATAGTTGAAGCTTTTGCCATCTGTAGGCAGATAAGACCGTAGACTCCACTTCAGTTTCCCTACTAAGGCAGAACAGAGAAGATGGCTTGGGTCACCAACCCTTTCTCCTTTCCCACTTAGGGCTACGAGAGGAGACAAATAACAGATATACCAGAAGAACCAAAAGATGGTTTAGGCACGAGACCAAAAGTCCTGCCCTCAAAGAATCACATCCACATTAGCCCCAGGCCAGGCTGCCAGGTAGCACTAGAGAAGCCACAGAGGACTGGGAATTCTGGGACTGACTAATTGTTGAGAGAGTTCAATCATCAGTAACAAAAAGTGAGCAAAGCTATGGAAGCCCAGCTGTGTGCAGCACAGACCATTCCTCTAAGAAGAGGAATTAGATCCAGCTCCATCACATGGGGGTAAAAATAGCCCAGAGTCACCACTCTTGGCTTAGGCTGCCAGCCTAAGCATCTTAGCAGAGAACTTGGGTGCACCACACAGCCAACCTCACCCCAGCCAGGCCTGCATAATGGCCTCCTGGGCAGCCCATCAGACCTGTGGTAACTACACTGTGTCCTTCATTGGCGCCTCTGAGTTCACTCAGCCTTGTCCAGCAGTTCCAATGTGCTAAGGAACAGGCGGGTGTAGTCTCCTGCTTCACGGTATCTCAGGGAGGGCCAGCACCAACTGGGGCTGGTATAAATGTGTCCCATTTACTGGGTGCTACCCATTGCCCTAGACATTTCACATGCTTAAATCATTCAGATTCCATAATCCTCCTGTTAGACTGACGCTGTTTTCTTCATTTGGCTGTGGATCATAGCAACCTAGCACAGCTTAGCACAGTGCCTGCTACATATTCACACAAATTGTTATTGCCAATGTCATCATCAGTCATCAATCATCACCACCATCAATCATTTGGGAGATCCAGCCTTCAAATCATCCCATAGTGTCTCCAAACTCTTTTTTTCAGGCATTAAAGTTAGATCAACATTTCTCAAACTTTGGTGCAAATCAGATTCACTTCAGAAGTCCTCTATCCCAGTTTCCCTACTCATGGGTTCTTCCCCAGTCCAATTAAATAAGAATATGCAGGTTTGAATATAGGTGTACTCAAGTAGGGGGAAGAGGGAGGACGGAAAATAAAAAAGGAGCGGAGGGAGGGGGACTCTCACTTGATGGACACATTGTGAGGGTGTACAGCACACCGTCAGGGTGAAGGGCTCAACTACTTCAACTACAACTTGAACTTTACCTTAGAAACACAAACAATGTAAGCTAATCGTTTGTACCTACATATTAATCTGAATTTTAACAAGAGACTCTGGCTCCTATCTTGGGTGACCTCTTGCTCTCTCTGAAGGAAGCCAGCTGTCATATGTGGGCTGCCTTCTGGATAGGACCCTGTAGCAAGGAAAGGGTTTCTAGCCAACATCCAGCAGCAACCTGAGTTGCCAACAGCCATGTGACCATGGAAGGGGCTCCTACCCCATCAAGCTTTGGGGTAACTATGTCTCCAGCTGCCCTTGATTATAGCCTTGTGAGAGGCCCTGAGCCAGGGATGCTTGGGTTCTGATTAAAACAGAAATTGTGAGATAGTAAATGTTTATTATATAAGCCACTGAATTGGGGGGGGGGGATAAATTTGCTAAGAAGGAATAAATAACTAGTACAATAACCCCTGGAGCTAGAGCATTGTAGTGGGCAGAATGGTGGCCCCCAATCATGCCCACAACCCAATCCTCGAGATCTGTGGATATGTCACAACCTGGAAAACGGACTTTGAAGATGTGAAGATTTGAGATGGGGATATTTTCCTGTGTTATCCCAATAAGTTCTATGTAATCAAAGGATCCTTAAATGGGGGAGAGGGACCGAGGAGTCAGAATCAAAGAGAGAGAATAGCGAGAAAGACTCGGCCAGCCATTGCTGACTTTGTATATGGAAGAAAAGAACATGAGCCAAGGAATGTAGTCTCTAGAACCTTCTCCCCTAGAACCTTTTGAAGGAGTATGGGCTCTGACAAAATCTTGATTTTAGCTCATTGGGATCCATTCCAGAATTCTGACCTCTAGAAATGTAAGATAATAAATTTGTTTTAAGCTACTGAATCTGTGAACAGGACAGAACTAAGAAGAGTTTTTCTTGCACAAATGTGTGGCTAGTGATATCCTGTAGGAGGCCAGACTTTGGAGAGTGAGGTTATTGGGATAAAGCAATGGGGTTCGAGAGAATAGGATGACATCACTAGTCACTAGTCGAGAAGAAACCAACTGAAGTAGTTCAGTTGCCTAGTCCTAGAGCATTCACGCAGCAGGTCCACCAGCTGCCCCACAGAAGCATGTCACAGACGAACCCCTTGGGAGAGCTCCCAAACAGGTGGAGATAATTCAGGACCGATCAATGCCACTTTGAGATGGCTATAGCATCTTCTCCAGCAACTAGCAAGACAGAGAGCTGCCCACATATGTCCCAGCTAGCCGTCCGACTAGTGACACACACTCCCTCTCCTTCCCACCACTCAACTACCAGAAGGTCAAAGGTGGGCCAGGAGTGAAGGGGGTGAAATCTGGGACCTCAAGGCCACTGAGATTTCCACATACAAATCTGACTTTTCTCTACTCAAACAAGTAATCTCCCCACCTCAACCCCAGTTCCCCTAGGAGACCACCTACTGGACTTGTATCCTGTCAAGATTTCTCTCTTCACATATCCGATCTAATGTTGTCCCTAGTGGAACAATGAAGTAGAAACCAAGAAACTGAGGCTCAGAGAAGTCAAGTGATTACACAGCCAAGACGCGAATCCAGATTTCCTGATTCCAGCCCTACAGACTGTCCATGAAACCATACTTTTTTCCCACTTGTAGTGAAAATACAATCTAATCATTGCAAGTGCTGTGAGAGAGACGAACAATTTCCAAGGCTGGCTCAGTCACAGAACTGCTGTCACCTCCCTGTGCCTCAATTGCCCATCTCCAAAATGAAGATCTAGTAGAGAAACATGAGACATAGTTTGTGATAATGTGAGCAAGCTGAGGAGGAATACAGAAATACCCCAAAGTCAGTAGCCACCTCCACTCAGATTTCCACACTGTGAGCTAGAAACCATAAGAAGAAAAAAAAATTCTCCAAAGTTTTTTTTTTTTTTTTCCCACAACTAACTTTGAAAACTGGAATGTGGGTGTGAGCACTACTTTAAAGGTTTAGAAAGTGACACATGGATCACCTGTCAGGGAGCCAGGACCGGAATGCTGGTTTTAATTACACCGAATATTTCACTTTCTTATGCAGAGGCATAATCAATTATCTTATTTAAAGGCATTACGATAATGTGTGTGTAAAATGGAGCCATTCCCTGTATTGCATTAGATTCTGCTAATTATAGGAGAATGTTTGGAGCTAAAATGTCAACTTGTCATCCGGATGGCTTGTAATTCAGGATTTGCATTCATAGACGGGAAGGGAACTCTGACAAAAATTGCATTCAGCTCGAGCTAGTCTGGCCTCCGCCTCAGCGGCTCCAGCAGCAACAGGAGCACTGATCTCTGTGCTGCCCCCGCTCCCGTCTGCCACAGGGGCTCTCCGTCCTCTTCCCCTCCCCAAGAGGGCAAGATGGGGAGCAAGAGCCAGAGGGACAGGGGCTAGATTAGAGGGCAGCAAGACACACCAGCTACAAAAATGGAAACGCAGGATCCCTCCTGAGAAACCCACCCTCCTCTTCCATTTTCTTCCTAGTAACAGAGATTCCAAAAGTGGTTTCTAAAGAGAGATTAGGTTCCTAGGAACTTACATTCTTTGGGTTTCTTGGGAATATCTATTGAAATTAATTCAATTCAACAAATATTTCATGAGTGCCTACTATGTGCAGCATGCCAGGAATGCAGTATGGAGCACACTGGCTCACAGTGTGGCCTCAGGGGCAGCCTGCCCACACTGTCTTCTAGGACTTGCCAGATGTGTGTGCTGTGGACCACGCTAACCCTCTGTGTCAGCAGTTCCTCGTGTGTAAAATGGGGAGAGCAGGACCATCGTAAGAATGAGATAGATGCTCTTTGTGAAGTGCTTTGAAGGAGCCTGATGTCAATTAAGCAGTCAACAAACCTTACCTGCTGCTATTGCCATAACTACAACATACAACAGTCCAGCAGGGGCACGAGGCATTCAACAAGTAGGAAGGATCCCCTGCCCTCCCACGGTAGTCACACTAATACCCCACTTTCACACAGCCATTTGCTTCATAGCATGCTAGTTCAACTCTCGTATGTCACTTTACCCTCCCTAAACTCATATGCATAAATCTCCCCTCCCCCCCAAAATGGACCTTTCAGAGCAGTGAGGTGAATGGATTTCCCTCTTTCAGGATGACCCCTCTGCCGAGGAGAAGCAAGAAAGAACAGCAGCCCCTGTGGACAGAAGAGGATTTATATGCAATGCCTCCCTCCCCCATCTGTCCAACTCTACCCATCTGTCAGCACACTCATCCCCAACCTAGCCTGAGTACAGAGAACCGGGACTGGGATATATCAGGAGCTGTTTTCTGGACTCAGAAGGCATGACACAGCCTGCACAAGCTGCCCAGCATCAGTGAGCCAGAGTCACCAAGGGCCAGGGTCAGCTGAGGCCAGGATGTCCTTGGGAAAGGCACTAAGACTCACCCTCCCTCTGAACCATCTGGCACTATTCCCAGGCCCACTCCAGGTTATTCAGCTAATGCCTAGGGCTCGTCAACTAGTCCTTCTTCTCTCCCTACCCCTACACAGCACCCAAGCCGGCTTTTATGCATCTACTTGCTTCTCAGAACTCCACGAGTAAAGCTTCGGACTTTCCTCCAACTGCTTAATCCTCCCAGAAGTCCTCCTGCCTGATCAGATTTCACGCCTCCATGCCTGGCCTTAGGACTTGGTGACCCGGACTGTGTCATTCTCCTGGGTTGGAGAGTCCAACCTATGGCCTGACCCACCTCAACATGTTCTGCTTCCCCCATGAGTTTCCAACACAGGTAGGTCAACTGTGACCAACTCAAAACTAAGTACCTAAACCCCCAGCTCTCCCAAAAGGCCTGCCAAGACTAGGTTACTTCTGCCATCCTCCCCTTCCCAGCCATCACCAGCCCCTGTCTTCAACTGCTCTTACACTTCCAGGAGACCTAGTGTTGGATCAGTCTCGCAGCACCCAAGGAGCGTAACCATGCCCCCCAATTCCATCTTCCCTGGACTTTGTTCTTTCGTGGGGTCCTCGTGTCTGAGATCAGAACCATATATGAAGCACCCCTTTTCCTAGAAGTTAGGCTCTTAATCTCCAGCTTTAAAGCTTCTTATTTTGATTTGTTTTTATAATTTCTTTTTCTCCTTTAAAAATATTACATACCCAAAAAAAGAAAGTATTGAATGTTCATTACAGAAAACTTGGAATGTACAAAGAAGTAGAAGGAAGGGGGTGGGGGGAATCCATTAATCCTCGTTCAGGAGGGCACTGCAGTTAGCATCTCCTTGTTGGGTTTTATAGATGAAGTTTATTTTCTTTCTTCTCTCTTTCTTTCTTTCTTTCTTTTTCCTTCCTTCCTTCCTTCCTTCTTTCTTTTTTTTCTTCCCTTCTTTCCTTCTCTCTTTCTCTCTTTCCTTCTTTCTTTCTTTTCTTGACAGAATCTCACTCTGCTGCCTGGGCTAGAGTGTCATGGCATCAACCTAGCTCACAGCAAGCTCAAACTCCTGGGCTCAAGTGATCCTCCTGCCTCAGCCTCTCAAGTAGCTGAGACTACAGGCACCCACCACCATGCCCAGCCAGTTTTTCTATTTTCATTAGAGACAGGGTCTCACTCTTGCTTAGGCTGGTCTTGAACTCGTAAGCTCAAGCAATCCTTGGCCTTCCAGAGTGCTATGATTACAGACATGAGCAACCACACCCAGCCATATATATGAACTTTTCAATGTTAATCAAATCATACACTGAGATTTGAAATTGGTTAAAGCTCATAGCACCATGAAAGTGTGGAAGCCTCTGATCTATGAGGCCCCCTTGATGCTCCACATTTCCTCTCCCAACAGGGTTTCCTGATGGTGTCATCCTCTGTGGACTGGATCTTTACAAGGCCATGCAGGGATGGCCACCTGGACTGTTACTCCAGCTATACTTCACTTTAGTCCCTGGAGAAACTGTGGTGTCCACAGTTCTGTTTCCCTAATCTCCAGGTTGAGGGCTCCCTTCTCTAACGAGCCCTGCATCCCAGCTCTGGCCCTGGCCCGTCTCCTGAGCTCACTCCCACATACCCAATCACATCCAGCGTCTCCTTCTCATGCCCAACTGCTCAAAGTGGAACCCACACATCTTCACCTTCAGACTTGTGCCCTCCCCCTCCTCAGCAGTGCTGTTTGTTCACTCACCCAAGCTGGCAACCTCCAAGTCATCTCTGACTCATCCTTCTTGCTCGTACCAGTCATTCATCAAGTCCTGTTGTTTTGCCTCTGAAATGTCTTGCACATCACTCCTCTCTTTTCACCAACCACCACCACAGAATAATCTCATGTCTCCTTACTATGGTGGCTGAGTCCCTTGCTAAGCACTCGCACCTCCTTTTCCAACCACACTGAGCATTTCTCTCCCCAGGAAGACTGACCATGTCCCAGCTCTGTCCCAGGCACTCTTCACAGATGTGTCTCCCAAGGGCGAGGTGCTCAGCATCAGCCCTGTCCTTCATCTGAGAATTCCAGGCCCAGAGCATTTCAGTTATCTCTTAATAATAAGGCTCCCCCAAACAGAACCTTGAAACAATAATGATTTTTTTTATTTCTCACAATCTGTGGGTTTGTGGTTCTTCTGCAAGTCTTACCTGAGACCACCTATATGGCTATAGTCATATGACAGCTGGACTGGGCCGGAAGGTCAAGCGTAGTCTCTGTAACATGTCTGGCTATAAACGAGGATACGTTGGTTCTCCCTCCACACAGGTTCTCACCTGCCATTGGGCTGCACAGACTCCCCCTCATGGTTCTCTCAAGGCAGAGAGTGGACAGCAAAAGCTGCAAGGTCTCTTTTTTTTTTTTTTTTTTTTTGAGACAGAGCCTCAAGCTGTCCCCCTGGGTAGAGTGCCTGTGGCATTACAGCTCACAGCAACCTCCAACTCCTGGGCTCAAGCGAGTCTCTTGCCTCCGCCTCCCAAGTAGCTGGGACCA
>CAUYTI010004532.1:0-27596 GCA_963575145.1 Galago senegalensis | reverse complement strand
GGCTGTAACCAAAAAAATAGGCAGGCACTGTGGTAGGTGCCTGTGGTCCCAGCTACTTGGGAGGCTGAGGCAGGAGACTTGCTTGAGCCCAGGAGTTGGAGGTTGCTGTGAGCTGTGATGCCATGGCACTCTACTCAGGGGGACAGCTTCAGGCTCTGTCTCTCTCTATATATATATGTCACATTGTACATATCTGCCTTCACATATGAGATTAATCCCATGAGTGAAGGTATTTTTCAAAAATTGTTTGCAATTTCCCAATGGGCCAGAAAATCATCTGTCATATTGCCTGTGCCTAATGTGTACTTTTGAATTGAACTACTTTCTTCATTTGTATAAAACAGATATTCATGGCTGCTCAGGAGATAAAATGAATTATTATATATGAAAGAATTATTGAAAAGGAAAGCACTATAAAAAGTTTCTTATTTGAAAAATCCCTGTAACCATTAGCACCCATAAATTTGGATTGGGTATTTATATCATTGATAATGCTTCGTTAGGACTTCACCCTGTTTCACAGTACCCCCAAAATAATTTATCTGATATTGGGACTTCTAGAAGCATAATATAAGCATAGTGATGAGGACTAATAATACCTTTCAACAGTGTATTTTTATGCATAAAAGTATGGACCAAAAGAAAAAATTAATAATTCTGAAGGGCTACGCTGTATAAAGTTAATTTTCTGAATACAACTTGAGGAGTAAAATATCTCTAATGGAATGGAAAGAAGCTGTAATCAGAGCAAATGGTCTGGTGTAGATAATTGTAAAGATCAACGCAGATGTGAAATACTTTGCTATTAATTTAGACACTGTTGTCAATGTTCACTCACTTAATTTAAGTTCCACCTGTTGTCTAAGAAATAAGCTATTCTTTGTAAAGTCCTCTTTTCTCCCCTTTATATCAATGGTATCAAAATGGAGAATTTCAAGTGCATTAATTGACAGAATTTGAATGCTTTGTCCATTTCACTTTTTTTAGTAAAGATTTTATACATCTGATATTCTCAAGTGCTGTCATCCCTCAGTGGTTTAGGATAGATTTTTTTTCTTGTTTTCTATCACAGATACAAAACACATATTCCAGAATAACTAATCTTTCATATTCTTCAACTCTCTATTCTTCATCAGGCACATTTCCATTGATAGTAATGTTTTGATGTTATTGTTATCTCCCAACTATAAAAATGAAATTATTGGCCAATGGAGCAAACTTTTCACATAAAAGTTAATGGCCTTTGGAACTCTGCATGTTTCAACGTCAGATAGTTTTGTAGCTGACATTAAGTTGGCTTCTTGGATGGCTGACTTAAAATATCTGCTACCCAATTTGATAATGCCAACTCAGATAGAAAGCTCAAGTGATAATTATCATTCATCAATAGCTACCTGTGAAGACACTATAATTAAAGAACAAAAAATTTAATCTATCTCCATCTAAATAGACACCTAGTTAAAATTATAAAATATTATTGTTTCACAGTGGCTATTAGTTATTAATGAAATATTGCTTGAAAACATTACAGAGGTGGATATAAAAAGTGAAAAGCAGGTATTATTTTAATTTTCAAAGAAGTTAGAATAGAGCCTGTATGAGTATTTTAAAGAATATAATTTTTAAAAAAATTTAAAAAAGAATATAATTATGGATTTTATGGTTTCTGTCTATTCAAAAGCTTTTATTTTGACTATTTTTGCCTTCAATGACCTTAATGGAAATTATCTTCAATCACATCAAACAAGTTTTAGGAAAAGACGTAGTCAGATTCCACCACACCTCTCAATGGATTTTCAGAAGTCAGCTATTAGAATTTTTTGATTACTTATATGCAGTAGAACTCTGAGAATGATTTTTTTCTTCATAATCCAAATTTGAAAATACAGGTATTTATGCAAGTAATGACCTATACTAAAAGACAGTAAAGGATAAGTAGACACTCAACCCTACTCAACAGGAAACATGGCCAGATAAATATCATTTTAAAGAAATGTTCTTAGGCAGTGTGGTCAATCAGTGGTTCCGAAGGTGAACTAAATGACTGAAGGGTGAGGAAAAATTTTAGTAGTGATTAAAGAAAAGGACAGGTATGGCCAAAACGTGTTTTGTGTTTGCTTAGTTTTAATTTCTTTGATGTACAACATGAACACAGTAACAAGCTATAACTTACATGAGAGTCCCCTTCTTCTCTTTCTCTTCTTTTTTCTCTTTCTTATTCTTCCTTGGCATGCTGGGACTTAGTAGAACAATATCAAGAATCTGCTGGACTCCTCAATCAAAATTCATTTTTAGTATCATTTCTTCCATATGGGGTTGAACAAGGTAACATCTGACATTATTAAATTCACCAATAATTATTCTTTAAACCCTATTTTAAAAAAAAACAAAAAAGCTACCAAAAAAGACATTAAAATTCTTTTCCCATGTGAATTACTTTTGTGCTGCTATGTATGCTCTAGAAATCAGTTTAATAATAATACTATTTAACTATTATTTTATTTCCTTGATACAAAAACACAAAGATAAAAAATTGCAAGATGTTTGTTGAAATTCGCTGTTAGAAAAGATGAGGCTAGGACCCAGGGATGAATTGCCAACAACAAAGAGAAGGGGAGGATAGATAAGAGTCCTTGCCAAAAGGGAATGAATGAGCCAAAGTGAAGAAAGCTGTATGAAAATCAGAGCTAGGGAGATCTGATAAAACTTCATATACCAAGATGAATTGTTGTGAGTTGAGGGAGATGAAGAGAAAGAACAAAGAACTAAAAGGTGCACAAACGCTGACCCACTAGAAAATTTTATTAATCAATGATTCTATACTTAGGTGATGCAAAAATGAATTGGAAATTCTGGTGAGTGCAAAAAACAATTTCTGTATGGAGTCAAATCCATGATGCAGTGTACATAACTCGCCTAATTCCCAGAGGGGAGTGGGCCTTCATGATTTCCATTTTGGTAAAGGGCTCCTTCCTATAATCTACTCCATCTGAGCATCAGATACCGAATTGCATTTGTCATCTGGATCCTTTATTTCAGGTTGACAATACCTGAAAGAGACCTTTATAATCAGACATTATAGTTCAATTGTAAAGGCTTCAGTGAGAGTGAAACTATATTTTGAAAGGAATTATTAGCAGTTTAAACATATAGTTAATATATACTAAACTTTGATCATGGGTACAATAATTCACCACTAGCTATATCATAGAAATCGTCGAGAGAAAACTCTGGCAGTTGTTCCAGACTGGGTTGCAGGTAGCTTTGAGCCACATTAAGGATGGGGCAGTATGTCATGAAAGACAAATTTCAGTTATGTAGCAAACTGTGTGTAGACATACACATAACCCATATGTGTAAACGCACATATAATCAGAAACTAAAGATATATACAATTAAATTCAGGTATTAATTTTAATCCTTTGTCAGGATAGGATTAGAAAATCATCTCTGTCTTCACCCTGTTTAAATCATTTTTCATCGTCATAGTTGTGCATTATTCATGAATCTGCTTCAATGATCCATATGGTTCCAATTTGTATTCCAATCATCACTTCCTTATTATCACAGCTTTTATACATAATTTTTAGTGTCTCTGTTATCACTTTACCCATGTTCAGATTTGCACTTTATTGATTGCATATCTGAAACATTAGCTCCTGCTACTCCTAGTTTTCTGCTACACAAATCTAGTGAATACTAATATTCAAAAAAGTATATTCTTCAGAATATTCTCTGCCAAAACCTGTACATATTTCACAGAAATAATTGTCTCTTTACCTTTGGAAACCACACTGTGTTTTCCTTAAAATAATAGGGATGGATTTGTACATCATACCATTCTTTGACAAATAAAGAACTATCTGATTGAGTAAAATTCATAAAAATTTTTTAACAAGTACTTCTCTACAGTGTAGTCATTCTTAATTCTCCCTTACTTAATTTTTGAAATAGAAAGCCTTCTCACGCCCACAGTAAAGACACCAAGCCCTGTATTTGAAATGCTCCTTTTCCACTTACTAGCTGTGTGGCCCCAGGTAGAATAACAAGTTATGAAATCTCATTAAACTCATCTGAAAATTGGGATAATAAATTTCTGAGCTATGTGTAAAACTCTTAGTACAAGTTATGTTATCAGCTAAATCCTCAAGAAATTATGGAATTAGTTATTTTTTGTTGTCAGTGTCAGATTCATCCATTATATAAAGACTATATAAAACGAAAGTTATTAGCAATGTGCAAAACTAATGAAGTAGTAACATCATATAACCACTGCTGTATAACCAAAACTGAATTTAAAGTAAAATAAGATCCCCATTAATATGTATTTACATAAACTCTTAACTGTACCATTCAAGGAAGGTATAGAAGATCAACTAAAGGCACCTAGAGGAATACTAATCAGTAGCTATTTTTCAAGCATCCTTAAAAAATGTGGGCCTATCTCACAGCAACAGGTACTTTTGGGTTACGTTATATTGAAAATAACTTTGAGCTATGTCAGGGTTTGACTCTATAGTTTACAGAAGTCTGCTATATTATGATCTTCATGAACTGTAAATAACTAGTTTGGGGCATTCCTGGAGAATTTGTAGAAATAGACTATGTAGCAGGCTTCTCCAGTCACCTGTTAGGTGAGAAATGATAGGATTCACCACAAAATAGGCGCTGACATGCTTCTATCAGCAGAATTTATCAAGTGGCTTTGCCTGGTCAGTGCCATAGTTGCAGATTTAATGTTAGCATGGTGGTTCTTCTTTCATTATTAGAATTGTTCACTCATAATGTACAGCAGAGCCTTTCATTCTGCAAACAGAGTCTTGCTTCCTGAGATATAGATCAAGATATAAGAAGGGAGATAAATGTGAATATTTTCACAAAGGAAATTGTTCTTCCGCAATCATGGATACATGTCTTTCTTCTTATTTTTTTCATTGAATTTTCAAATCAAAATGAAGTCATTGTAAAGACAAACAAATCTCTGAATTATAGCTGTTAAGATGGCATCAAAATTACAAAGCTTTAAAAGTGACAGTTAATTGTAATTTTATAATTATATTAAGACAGTAATTTTAAATGATAAGATACTCACATTTTACATGAGGTAGGAAGAAATACACACACACACACACAATGTATACATATATGTACACTGTGGATATATACCCATTGTGTGTGTAGAGGGAAATGTGTATGCATTTGAAATTTTTAAAATCTGAGAATTATAATGTCTTCCCTCAGGAAATTTTAAAATTCATTGAAGACTAGATGAAGTTGAGAAAGGCTGAATAAGGAAATGAGATTATTTACCTACTTTCTCTTCCACCATGGCCTCAATCCAATCTCTGAGATTAAGATAAATTTTCAGGTGCAATGGCATAGCACACATCGAGTAAATACACCATGAGTATGACTTTTTGTAACCCCTAGAAATTCACTGGATATAACAAATTAAAAATCTCTGGTTATAATATTAGGTCTCAGAAATATAGAAATGGTATTATCTAGTTTCTTTAATTGTTCATTTATTTTACAAAGTTTTAATGAATGATTATTATGTTCTAGAGCAGCAGTTCTCAACCTGTGGATCGCGACCCCTTTGTAACAATGAAAATACATTGTGGCATTCAGAAAGTTGAGAACTACTATTCTAGAGTTTGTGGTCGGTTGAGAGATATTGATAAGACAGAAGACTTCCCTTGAGTAATTTTTAGTCTTCTGAGGGAAAACTAAAGTAAATGAAAGGTCACCATATGCTGTGATAAACGCCACTATGAAAGTGTGCAGATACTGAAGGAGACAGACATGGCTACTTCCCTACACCAAGCATCAGGTAAAGCTTGAATACTAAATTGAAGAGTTAATAGGAATAAGCGGTGAAGAGAAATTGGGAAGGGATCTTCAAGCAGAGAACAAAGCCAGTGGGAAGCTGGAGAAAATCCTGGAGCATTTGGGAAATAGCAAGGAGTTCAATATGGTGGCAAGAGTATGCATGTGAGAAAAAGATCAGCAATAAGACAATGGAAATAGTAGGAACACCCTCACATATCTAAGAAACCACTCTTCCTAGGACAGAGCAGAAGCACAATTCTCCCCACACTGAGAAGCATTCTTTGTGAGGCAGCATGGGTCAGTGATTATGAGTGCAGCACCAGAATAAAATAGCCTTGGCTGGAATCTTGGTTCTACCACTTAATATCCAATTGGTCTTGAGTAAATGCTTTTAATTCACTGTCTCACACACAATTATCTATAAAATGATATTAAAAAAACCCGACTATATAACACTGACCTCATGGTTGTTTGAAGATTAAAAGAGTTAAAGCATAGAAAACAGTAATCTGACATTATTTGCTACTTGTATGAAAAGAACAAAGGAGATAGAGTACAGAGGAAGTCTATTTTGTCCAACTATGTCATAAGAGCCAATTTTGTAGCATCAGAATGGGGAGTGAAGTTTCTTGACACAGTAGTAAGGGAACTGAGAAGTACTCTGCCCAGAGGGAGGAAAACACTTAAAACCCCATTAGTTGTTTACACATTAGTGAAAATGATCATATAGTGTCCATTCTTTTGAAAAGGAAATGGAGAAAAGGTAATAGAAAGTAAGAAATCTAAGTCACAAAATGAAAGAGGACATAGGAAGGACAGAATATAGATCATGAAAAGCCTTCTCATCTTCCCCCAAAGTCTATTCATAGTCCTCTGTCTGCAAATGCAGTCTGTATTTTGTGCTTTCATCAGTCATAGAGTAGAACATTTTAAAAGGCTTCCTGAAACCCTAGAATGATCGTTTACTGAGTTGATTAATAGTATCAACTGTGTATTGACGCTGGCAAGTTTGGACAGGGAATAAAAACACTTCATGGTAAAAGTTTAAATCTCAACATCAAAAGTTAAGGATTGAGAGTTTTTACTGTCACCATTAGAGACTCTTAGGTAAAAATGTTTATATAATTTTACACATACATACACACACACAGTGTAAACTGAAAATCAATTCTGACAGTAAGTATCCAGAGTTAGTGCAGATGCCACAGGTTAAGAGCATAGTCCCCAACAAGACTGCTTTTATAGATGCCAGCTGTGAGTTCAGGATTATTCAGCCACTCAAATTACTAACGAACTTGCTACAAATTTGGATGTTCCCATGATTATCTCAGGCTTAATAATGCACCAGAATGACTCACAGAGCCCTGAAAAGCACCATGTTTAAAATTACAGAGTATTATAAATAATACAAATCAAGACTAATCACAAAAAGGGACATATGGGATCTGGAAGGATCCTAAAAGTCTTCTGCATTGGAATTTGAACACGTAATGCTCCTAGCACATTGATGTGTTGCCAACCAAGAAGTTCATCTAAGCCTCTGTGTCCAGGGGTTTTATAGCAATTCACTATGTAGTTATGATTGATTGGATTGTAGGCCACATGATTAAACTCAATCTCCAACCTCTCTCCCTTTCCAAGAGGTTAAGCTGATGTCATGTGGTTCAAAATTCCAATCATCTTATTACATAGTTTGTCTTTCTGGAGTAATGTGCTCTATCCTGAATCATCTTGCTAGCCTAAGCTATCTAGGAATCTATCATTAATCACCTAATCATGATAAACTCAGGTGTGGTCCCAGGGGTCCATAATGAACAACAAACATGCTCCTATCCACTGGAAAATTCCAAAGGTTTAGAAGTTCTATCTCAAGAATCTGAGACAAAGACAAGAATTATTTTTCTTATATATAGTATATAATACTTGTACACATATTTGTGCATATATATATATATATTTGCTTAAATATCAAGCAGTTAAGTAATAAAAATGTTATATGTATTGTTAGAGATACTGAGAGAATAAGAAATCATCTCTGAACTTATAGAACTCAGAGTTTGATTACTGAGTTGAAGTAAGGGTAGAATGATACCAGGATATCTAGTAATTCAGGAAGAAAGGCAAGTAAAACAGAAAAAATCAAGAGCACTCCTGTAGGCCCCCACTAAGAAAGCCATTTTCCCTCACTCCAATGCTGGTGGCCTCATTGTTCTCCCCTATTCTTTACAGTGAACTTAGACACAAAGGAGAATGAAATCAAAATTCCATTTTACCAGTAGGTTCATTCTCTTTAACTTAGGTTCTCTTTATAAGACCAGGAAAATTATAAACCTTCAAAACATTAAAATTTTGGTCCATTTGTAAGTTTTACAATTCATAGCTAGGAGAAACAGTACTATATATTTGGAATAAATTGAACCATTGACTAATTATTATACCAACAATGTTTTTTCAAAATGACTTGGACGTTCAAGTCACTCAGAAAACTAAAAAATACCATTTAAAATGAATTGTTGTGGTATTTATATATTGAAGCTCTCCAAAAGATGTATAAACTGGAGACTATATGCCTAAAATTAATATATTAAAACCATTAGCATATTGAGTTCCTTGTTAATTGCTCAGTTTTATATATAGTGAAAATTTAGAACAGCTTAAGATTTTCATGAGATAAGCCTTTTTGAATTTGAATTGTTATTTTATTGCATTGTAATTTTAATTTATTGGTTAGTATGACATGACTATATCTATTTAACTTTCAACATCATTTTTTGCAAATTCTTTTTATTTTTAACTCCCCACAAATTATGGTACAGAGGCAAGGAACTCCAGCTCCACTTGTCTAACCCCAGATGAAAAAAAGGCATTAAGCAGAGAAATAACCATTAAAGGATCTTTTACAGTTGGCTGAGGGATTTTTATGATTGGGATGGGAGGGACATTAACTTGCACATTACTCAAAGTATAATGATATATTTTACAAGTTTAAAGAGGCTTTGCATTCTACAAAGATCATTTTCAACAATATAGAGGAAATAGTTGAGAAGTTTCAGAATATCTAAGTGTGTTGGATTAATTGATCTCTAATAGGTTTAAGGACTTAGATATACATGCCCACTATGAAAGCAATGCCAACACAAATATGCTACTACTATACTGTAATAGTACACTTCTACTCATATCAGCAGAAGTATTTCTGCTGGGTTTCTAGATCAGAAGTATTTTATTAATAGACAAGCCTATGTGATATGTTAGACTAAAGCTCATTACAGCTCATGCTGTGAAAATAATCATAGTGTAACCTTTTGAAATGGCACTGAACAAACATTCAGATAACAACACTGTTAATGCATTCTTTGGATCCTATGCTTTAGGTTCTCCAATGCCACACATCGAAAAGGAGTATAACCACAGTAAGTAGTTGTGACATATACTCATACAAACATAACTTGAAATATTTACATTTTACACATTCATCTCTCCTGACTCCATAAAGGCTAATATCTCAAGAAAGATTGTACATAGACCATAGAGTTCTCTTTTTTACTAATGTCATCCAAATATGCTGCTATGATTATCTCAGAAAACCAAAGTTCAGAAATATAAAAGACAAACAAACAAAAACAACATACTCAAGTTCAGAGATCTAGTAATGATTAAAGCTCAAAATTTACATTTCCTGACATTAAAACCATTGTTCTATCTCTTACACTAGCTTCCAACATGATTTGTATACGAAATTAGATTTTATCTAAGGTTGATCTAACTTTAAACCACTAGACAAATGAGATGCTCTCCCTTTATTTCTGAAGGTTGGTTCTTTTTTGTTTATATTGTGATTCAAAGGATTGATTACAGTTGCCTTGTGTTTACCCTGGTCTGAAACAACTCAAGTAAGAAGTCTCATGTTCACTTAATAAATATATTTTAAAGGAGTGCCTATTATATGTAAATCTATGTTATAATCGTTATAGAATGAAATATAATAGAACCTCCATAGATGACCACCTACCTACATTGACCACCCTCTTGAGTTGACCGAATTTTCATAGACCAGACATGCACCAAATGTATGTATCAATACAGTAAGCCTAATTCCTTATATTGTTCACTTCTGGGTGTTGACCAGTTTGTTACAGTACCTTGGGTGGTCAGTTTACACAGGTTCTACTACATGTTTAAGAATAGAATCATCATTAATGTATCAATGTTCATCTTGTTGGAGAATAATATAATCTTGATTATATGATATTACTTTCACATAGTGCATTAAACCATTACTACTGGTATAACATCCACCAGATGACATCCAATTACAGGTTCAACTTCTCCTAAATACATTCCATGTTTTAATTGAAAAAATATTACTGAGCGACAAATACTAGGTGTTTGGATATGATAATGAACAGGGTAAGCAACAAAGGCTTCGTCTTCATGGAGTTTACATTAAAGAAGGTGGTATGACAGTGTACAGGAAAGTAAGTGAACCAAAGAGTGATAAAAGTTATAAGGAACACTTAAAAGAATGAAATGATAGAGGATGAATGGGGGGAATTATTTTGAATTATATTAAAATTCAATTATATGGATAATCCTTTTCTAATTGAACTAGGTGGGGAACATCTGACAAAAATGACACTTGTACTGAGACTTGATGGACACTAAAAGACAGAACTAGAAAGTCCCAAGCAGAGTTTTAGCCAGAGCAATTTGTCAATTAGAGAAAGAAATGAAAGGTATCCAAACTGGAAGAAGTCAAATTGTCCCTGTTTGCAGATAACAGGATCTTAACCTATAGAAAAACCCTAAGATTTCAACAAAAAACTATTAGAATAAAAAATGTCAGTGATTTTGCAGAATATAAAATCAACATACAGAAACCAGCACTGTTTGTATATACTAACAGAGAAACTATCTGAAAAATAAATCAAGAAAACAATTCTATTGTAAATAGGATAGATACACATTCTAAATATTCTGAATAATAGAATACAATCTGAAAAATAAATTAAGAAAGCAATTCTATTTACAATAGCTACAAAAAAATAAAAGTTAGAACTAAATTTAACCAAGGAAGGGAATGACTTATGCATTGAGTACGATAAACATTGATGAAAGAAACTGAAGAAGACATATATTAAAGGAGAGGTATCCCATGTTCATGGATCAGAAGAATTAATATCGTTAAAAGGTTCCTATTACCTATAGTAATCTATGGATCAATGCAATCCTATCAAAATACCAATGACGTTCTTCATAGAAATAGAAAAAAGTCCTTAAATTTATGTGGTACAACAAAAGTCCCTGAAAAGCCAAAGTAAATTTTGACAAAATAAATAAAGTTGGAGGTGTCATACTACCTAACTTAAAAATATATTGCAAATCTATAATAACCTAAATAGTATGGTCCAGCATAAGGACAGACATGTAGATAAAAGGAACAGAATAAATGGCCCAGAAATAAATTTACACATCACAGACAATTGATTTTCAACAAAGGTACCAAGAGCACATAATGGGGAAAAGACACAATCTTTTAAATAAAAACTAGATATCTTGTGAAATACCTTGTTAATATGGCAAGTGCCCATCTTAATAATAATAATAACAATAATAATAATAAATTAGCCATGTGCACTTATAGTCCTACTTGGGAGACTGAGGTGGAAAGTTTGCTGAAAGTTACAGTGGGCTATGATTGTGCCACTGCACTTGAGCATGGGTAACAGAGTAAGACCCTGTCTCTAAGATATTAAAATGAAAAAAAAATAGATAATAAGAGTTGGTAAATATGAAGAGAAAAGGGAATCGTGGCATACTTTGGGTTTAAATGTAAATAAGTACAACCACTATAGAAAACAAATAGTATGGAACCTCCCCCCAAAATAAATAAAGAGCTACCATATGATCCAGCTATGACAGCTTTTAGCTATGACAGCTAAAGAACTGTCTGGACAGTATCCATCCCTGTATGTCTATATTTTTCATATTATGTGGCTGTATAATTTCCAACAGCCCTCATAAACACACACATAGATATGCATAGATGATAGATAGAAAGATAGATAGATAGATAGATAGATAGATAGATAGATAGATAGATACAGATAGGTAGATAAAAATATACTCACATATATAGATATAGATAGAAACAGGTATAGATGATACAGATATAACTAAAAATTCATAAACACACACACCACTATTTATCCAAAGGAAATAAAATCAGTATTTCCAGAAAGCAATATATCTCTGACAGTTTCTTGATTTTAGCTCAAGGAGACCCATGTGAAACTTCTGAACTATGAACTATAAAATAATAGATGCAAGTCCTTTGTTATAGCAAGAATAGAAAACTAATACACCACCAATGGGAATTTTCTTACACATATCTTTCAGTATAGCATCTTCCCTCTAATGTATGTGTGTATTCCATGTGGAGAAGGCTGATTTAATCATTTTCATATCTTTCAGAGTATAGCATTTAGCATAGTATTTAATAAGAAAGAGTGTAAGTGGGGTTTTTGTTTTCTGATTCTGTTTTGAGCTTCTTGCTATTTAGTCTGTGATTAATATTTTAGCTTATGAGTCAAACTTTCAGATTTGGGGGACAATTTGGTGTTTACATTATCAGTTCCCATTTTCAGCGAGTTCTGAGATGTCCAAGTCTATGTTTTATTCATTTTGTGCTTGGTATATAAAAGAAATTTCAAATAGAAAAGAAGGAAATGAAAGGAGAACAAAAAGAAGGAAGAAAGGATAGAAAGAAAGAATGTCTTCACAAGCTGTGAAGCTAAGACATGATCAGAGATATCATGATAATAAATATATAATAAAGTTCAATCTAGCAATCCCACTACTGGGTATCTACCCAAAGGGAAAAAAAAGCATTTTTCCAAAAGGATACCTGCGCCGAAATGCACAATTCACAACTGCAAAGATATGAAATCAACCTAAGTGTCCATCAGTTCATGAGTGGATAAAAAAATGTAGCAGGGAGTACTCAGCTACAAAAATGACTGAATGATGACTTTTGCAGCAACTTGGATGGAACTGGAAAGCATTATCCTACATGAAGCAGCTCAGAAATGGAAAAACAAACTCCACACATTCTCACTAATATATCAATCTTTCTTACATTGATATTTATTTAATCAGCACATTTGGGAGAACTCTGTGTTCTATTAAAGAACTTTTAACTTTTTACAAGTGGGTAATGGATTTTGGTCAAAGCTTCCACAGAAACATGTATAGTCAGGCAATGAGATAACATTTTAAAAATCGAAAACATTTTAGCTCTTTTTGTAAAGACAAGTTTCACTTTACCCATTTAAAAATAGAGATCTGGCTCGGCGCCTATGGCTCAACCAGCTATGGCGCCAGCCATGTACACCTAAGGTGGCGGGTTTGAATCCCAGCCCGGGCCTGCAACCAAAAAATAGCTAGGTATTGTGGTGGTCGCCTGTGGTCCCAGCTACTTGGGAGGCGGAGGCAGGAGACTTGCTAGAGCCCAGGAGTTGGAGGTTGCTGTGAGCTGTAATGCCACAGCACTCTACCCAGGGGGACAGCTTGAGGCTCTGTCTCAAAAAAAAAAAAATAAATAAATAAATAAATAAAAATAGAGATCTGCAATCTTGTGTTGAAAGTGAGAAAAATCACCAAAGGGTTGTCAATTTTACCATAAAATTCCATTATAATGTGAATCATGTGATGCTCTAAGACTGTGCAAGAAATTGTTTCCTTAACCCTTTAGAACTTTTAACAACACTGGCAACGACTGTGCCAAACCATCTTTAAACTTGGTGCCTCTAAACTCTTTCACATATACTTAATAAAGCACTTTAGGAAATCTACTTTATAGGTGATTACTGCACCAAATATTTGACTGTTTGAATTCTGTTTAGTCTCATCTCTCCTTAGGTGAGCAGTATTGTTGTTGTCACCATTTTTTGAGCATGTGAAACTGATTTGCTGCTTTAAATGGCTGATGTTTTCACTTGGTTATCTGTAGCCATGTGTATACTCATCTAGGTTTTTTATAAGGCAGAACTGTTTATTTACTAACTGCAACTATACCTTCCTTTCTTAGTGATTAAAACTTTAGAGACATATGCTCAGTCTTGTCTAAGTCTTATCCTTTGGGGTTTTAGCCTTAGTCTTCCCTGCTGTTGGCAAACAAAAGGAAATGCTTCCAATATGTAGTGCTCTCCTGAAGTGAAATTTATAAGCCCAAAGGGGACACTCACTTCTTAGAGGTGGATTTAGTTTTAAATTACCTTTCCAAAGTAGATAATACTCCAGGCTCTCTCTCTGATTGATCTACCAAGCCAGCCACTTTGTTAGCATTAGCATGGCTGCTTAAATTTGAGAACTACAAATGGTGAAGGCATATAAACTCAGTGTAGGAAAATCAGGTGTCTATGAAGAACCCTAACCAGCATAGCCTATGAATGAATTCCTCACTTGCCTTTTGATAGATAGCAGGCACAACATGCAACTTCAATGATTTGCTATAGGAAATATGCTCCTAGTTGTACTTGCTGATCCTTGCCTGTTCAGAGAGTTCTGACCATGAAGAGAGGAAATCTATTCCTTCTAAGTAGGTCACACACTAAACATTATTAATCATTTGAGCAAAAGATATTTTATATTAATAATTTATTCTATCATGGCAATTCCTTCAGTCTTTCAACATATTCATTCTGGTTTCTATTTCACTGCTATGTTGACAGTCCTCAAACACAAAAAATTATGCCTATCTTCTTTTGTTATTAAATCACGTTTTCCTGATATCACTGTTTTTTTCTCAAGCAGGAATGTGCTATTCGTCCTCTAATCTTTAAATATTGGCCTTCCACACGAAAGTGGAAAAGAAATTTTTCTTCCATGCATTTCAAATTCTGGTTTCTTTGATTTTTTGCTAGCTCCTTTTATTAACCGAAGAACAGTTTGACTTCTCTTAGTCTCTATTGTTTTTTTTAAATAAGTATAAGATTTGTTTTCAGGTACTGCACTGGAAATAGGAAATAGATGGACCTAGTCCGGTAGTTGTGATTGTTGTTATTTCCTCACAAAATCATTCTCTTCAAATTGGTACCTGAATTTTTCCACCATGGACA
Source organism: Galago senegalensis (assembly GCA_963575145.1). Classification (NCBI taxonomy): domain Eukaryota; kingdom Metazoa; phylum Chordata; class Mammalia; order Primates; family Galagidae; genus Galago; species Galago senegalensis. The sequence continues at coordinate 12,645 of CAUYTI010004532.1, read as the reverse complement.
TATTTAGAACGTCATCATTTATTTTAAAAGTCATTAGATCTTACTGGATAAAGAAAAGATTCTTTCTTTGGTTGTTTCTACATATAACAGAATTAAATCCCTATTATGGAGAAATTAGGTGTAAGGAAAAAGTATTTGTCACCAACTTGATGCTCACTGTCCTCTGTGTAGCACTTGGCCCAGAATGAATGATACTTATAGATATGGGGGAAGCAGAGGAGTCAATATCTGTGTTACACAATTGTTCAAAGAACTAAACATTTGAAAATTATTGCACCCCAGTTGTGTAATCTCACCGAAAAAAACTCATGAGAGAAACAAAGATCTAAACCACTAGGCATGCCTACACAGCAGCGAAATATTTCTTAAAATTAAATGAAATAAAAGTATCTTTTAGATTTCAGTAGTAAAACATCCATTTTAGAAATCCAAAGTTTTTTATATATACGTACATGTATGTAATTATATATAATTTAATCTTCACAAAAACCCGAAGAGTTGGCTACTCTCATTATTTTCGTTTTATTTATGAGTAAACTAAAGTACAAAGAAAAATATTAAGTGGCTCAAAGTCAAAAATCCATAACTGCTAGAGTCATGGAGCTGAATTGTTACCACGTTGTTTACCACATTGTTTTAGAAAGCAAACAAAAGAAACTTCGTCAGTTTAAATTTTCCTTTTAGCTGGTTTATTATTTTCACTTACAATATTAAAAAGCACTGTATTGTCCATAGTGCCTTACACCTTCTCACCTCCATCCTAGTCAGGTTACCTCATCAGTGTCTAAGAATAGACAAGCAGTTTCCTTCCATAGGCTGCCTGCAATCCTGTATCTTGAAGCCCATCCTGGTTTTATCAGCACTTTGTAAAAAACATCTAAGTATACAAAAAAATAATACATGGCCAGGATATGATCTCATTTTACTATATTTTGCCTTTTGACAAAGCTCTATTATTTTCAAAATATAATCTATAAACATTTCATGTACAATTTGATTCATATGAAAAAAAACAATCATTGGACAGATTTCCACATCTCATTCAGACTTTCATTTTATTTTACAGTTAAGTTCACTGTCTTTAAGGTTAGTCAGACATGAGTTTAAATTACTTTCTATCATTAAATAACTCTGAAACCTTATACAATTTATTTAATTTTCCTCTGACTTTGTGACCTTGCTTTTAAAATGGGTACATTTGGTTTCCTGCCTCCCAGCTTTGTTGTAAGAATTAAATGAGATATAATGGATGTTAAGCACTGAATTCAATACTAACTTATAACGCTTCAATGACCATATTATTTACATAGCTTAACATTCTTAAATAAGCTGGCTTCCTCCTACCTAATCAAGCTCATCATTCACTCAGAAGGTGTGAGATAATACAAGGAACACAAAGTTTGGAGTCAAATGTCTAGGTTTGACAGACATACCATCCCCTTGCATAATTTTAAAGTGCGAGAAAGAAACATAAATTGGACAATTGGATGAATTGCTTAGCCTTTCCAAATGCTTCCAAAACTTCCTCACATAAAGGTGTTAGCAACTTCATAGTGGAGATTTTTCTGGGTTCTTGGTGATCATCAGGAGAAAACTTCAGGACAACATATAAACCAAGCAAGGGGCTTCTTACTGAAAGATTGGAAGCAAAAGTACACTCTCAAGTGAAGAAAGCAGGCGGGCTGGAAAAGAGCAGCTGCCCAGAAAGGAAGTGGGTTTTCCTCTCTAGACTTACCTATTGAGGGGAGGAATATTCAAAGCTAAGGGGTTGGCTTTTACTAAGGCTATGGTAGTGATGAAGGGGAGGGCTAAGGCAAACACACACAAACCATTCTCCCTCCTCTTCCTCTTCTCCTCCTAAGACAGAGGACTTGCCTCAGCCACCTCTGAGAAGTTCCCGCCGGAGTCCCTAAGTCCCTCACCAAGCTGTGGAATTTTGCACCCCCATGGCCCCATGTAAAAGGGCTCTCTACCTGCCTCTCCCCCACAGATGCCATCTTTGCTCTGCACGAGTTGGTCACCCTCCCCTTTCGATAACCCTTGCCTGAACATCTCCATTGCCATCAGGTGTCTGGGTACCACTGCTTAAACTTTTCAGTAGTAATTTCTAGAATTAGGCTCCTTCCCATTTTCAGACTTTATGTGGAGGTTTTGGATTTCAAGGACAGATAAATTTTATCTGTCAAATCTGTCAAATCTGGCAAAGCTCATGTGCATTATTGGCCAAGATGGCTGATAAGCCAGTTGAAGCTGGTTCTTGCCTCTGGTTATTCATATCCACCATCCCCAGTGAGCTTATACCTGAGGGTATACTTTAACACCTGCGTCCAATCTTCAAGCCCCGGCCTCTGGTCTCTCCCCATCTCTTTGTCTACTACTCTAGAAAACACACCCAAAAATTTATGGATTTTTTATGGCACTCTAGAGTAAAAGGAAGAACCTGTTTGTAGCCAGACACTCCAAGTCTTAACTATACTGCCCCTTCTGTGGATGGAAATCAACAGCATGACAATAATAAAGGTCTTCTCTGAGTGAAATTCCCAATTTGTAAAAAGGCAATAGTGATAATGAACTCCTTTAGAGAAAACAGCCAGTATACTGATCACCACATAATGTGTTCTGCATTACTGCCCCACCACGCCCTCTGTGGTTTAGCTATATACAGCTGCTTACAAGTTCAAAGGATAGTCATACTTTTTCATACCTATGTCCTTTACATGCCATCCCCTCTGCATGAGATGCTGTATCAGTTGGCTATTGGTGTGTAACAAATTACCATAAACACAAAGGTGTAAGAAAAACACATATGTATTTATTATTTCATAGTTTTGGTTGGTCAGGAGTCCTACCATGGCTTTGGTGGGTCCTGCACTTAGGGTCTCAAAGGGCTGACATCAAGGTATCAACCAGTACACATTCTTATCTGGAGGTCTGACTGGTTAAGAATTTGCTCCAAGTTCACTCACAATGCTGGTCTAGGTTAGGCCACTGTACTGGTATCTAGGCAATACCTGCGCAGGTTAAAAAGTCCTATTCATGTGAAGAAACCAACCTGACTCTGTTACTGTCTTCTCTTATCCTCTTTCTCTAAGCTTCAAGATAGTAGATGACAGACTAGATAGATGACCTTTTCTCAATGTTACTTCTTCCTTAGGTAATAATGATAAATCCCAGTCACAGGAGTTGCCCGGAGGAGAATCAGCGAAGAGAAATAATTCTGAGATTCAGTCCTTCCTCTCTTCCTTAATTCACCTAGATGAACACAGAGAAGGGTATGTCCTAAGGCCTTCCACAGTACACATCATCAAACCAAGTAACTATGCCATCAAGGTAAAATGAATACCCAGGGAAGGTAACTAGACATATAAAGATTGCAAAGACTATTAAAGGAAGACAAACTCAGTAAACCCTCTGAAGAGTGGAATGGCTGGATCAATAATTTATAATAAATGTAATGCTTTAGTAGATAAGGGATCACATTAGCAATATAAGTGCAATATAAGTAACAAAAAGAAATTTTAAAAATAAACTGGTAGAAAGGATGAATATAAGAACTGATAAATGAAGATAATACAATTTAAGAATAAATCTGAGTGAATTAGATATGGAAAACTCCAAGAAACTTGAAGGAAAAAAATAAAAAAGAGGGAAAGAGGGAAGCTATAAAATCAAAACTAAAGTATATGAAAAATGCAAGTAGAAATGACTATTCAAGTGTCAAAAGTTGTTTCTACAGAAAAATCCACATTAAAAATACTCTTGCTAGAAAATCTCTAATAAGATAAAAGAATGATATCGTCAAGTTTTTTGTTATCCCTAAAATAATCATAATAACAAAAGTTAAAATTTAAGAAATGTGGACTAGATAGCCAATTTATGTGCCTCCTTAACACTTTATATCATACAAATGTCTATCAAGATCTCGTGACTTAACCTTCTGTTTCTACATAATCTGCCCACATACACATCTCCTCTGGTCATCAATAATACCTTATAGAAGAACAAATATAAACTTATTTTACCTTTTATTCCAAAGTTTATTCAAAGGCTTTATAATCTGCCACAAATCCTGGTAAATACTGCCCATTCTCGATATTCTGATGAATAGAACTGAGTTGGTTTCGCCTACCTTTCTCAATCCTATTGCCTAACTCAATCTCTTGCAGCCTTTGGTTTTCACACTTGAGGACTTGGTCAACTTTAGGTAGCTATTTTGCCCTCTATTTATCTAGCCGTTTAGCTGTCCTGCAATGGGACCTAATGCTGCCCCATTCTCTGACCTGTCCACCTGATCTTCTCACCTGTTACAGTGCCTGGTGGTGTAAACAGGAATGTGGGAAATCCAAATCCTACCTCTCCACACTTTTTTATGTGCTCATCTGCTGCCACTGACATTTAGAAAAGTGTTGATTTTTAGGTTGGATAGAGGAAAGAATAAAAGAATGAGAGTGAGAAGCACTAGCAGACACGTTATAAAAAGTATTCAGGGAAACATGCTATCAGTCAGCCCTAGGAATAAACAGCCCCTTCCTTATGTAGACTTGTCCCCAAAATAGAACATACATGCACACCTGGAGGAACTTTTCTGGGAGACAAATTGGATGAAAGCCTGGCCTGTTCTCTGATTTCCTTGCCTTGCCTGTTTAATTTTCAGTAGTTTCCTTTGCTGCTGATTAGGAGATAGATGTAAAATTATCTCTGCAGTTAACTTTGTATTTGAAGTTCTCATATTACCACCTTCTTTCTGAGCCAATTAAGCATACCTTTATCATGCCTCCTGGTGGGGTTATTCAGTATGTGTTAAATGGTTTAATTAAAATCTGTCCTCTTTCCCTAATGGCCATTTGGAGGAATTCCTTTCTCAAAATAGCAATTAAATACATAACAATTCATTACTTGGGAAGGAAAAAAGAACCACCAATTGTCCCCTAAAGATAAACAAGTAGACTTTCAATGATCTCATTTAAAATCTTACTTACAAAAATATAATAGTATTTTTTTCTCTTCCTTTCTAACTGTATTGGTCAACTAACAACCCAGTCTGGGAAGTTGTGATGTTTCGTAATGGACGTTGTCTTGTGACTATTGTTATAGTGGGTGATGAAATATACAATGACAAATACGGTGATCTAGGAAAGAGCAATAGTGTGGTGGAGAGAGGATAACCTTTATAGATGAGCAAGCCCTCACTAAGTCTACCAGTGGCCAGGCACTCTGCCTACTTATTGAAAAGTGGTTGCAAATTTTTGTGAAATTTAATATTATTATTCCAATTTTATGATTATGATAATCAGGCTTCAAGAGGTTTATTCATTTCTCTCAAATCGCTCAGCTGTTAAGGAGTGGGACGGAATTTGAGCCCTATCTTGCCTGACTCAGAATTTGTGTGCTCTGCAATTTCCCCCTTTCTCCTTTGCAGCAGAGACCTAAAGGAGGAAGCCATACCTAACATGGATTCACAAGCCAAGCCTATGCCATATAATCCCTTTATCTGAACTTTACCTTCTTTTTTCTAAAATCTGAATTTAAGTCTCTGCTCTTTCACAAATTAGTCATGTGACCTCAGGCCCAGGTGGATAACAGCACTCTTTTGAACTTTTGAATATGATGATATTTTCTTACTTTTATACTGTAACATGCCTTCTCTAGGAAAGAACACCATAGCCAGAATGTTTCTGGGATTACTTATAGAAACTCAACAATATGTCTGAAACCTGGAGTCCATACAGAGAACTAATTTGAAGCCACTAAACTATACAATGGGCCCTGACCTGAGTGAATAAAGACAGGAGAGATTATAGTTAAGATAAATTGCCAAGATATTCAATCCTTCTATTGTTGCACTATTAACCAAATTTATAGTTCTCCTTTCTTAAACAATGCCCTGGCACAAGATGGTTTGATATGTTCTGCAAAGTTCAACACATCCCAGCTTCAAGTGGGCCTCTCAAAGCATGTGTAATATAGATTGACAGAGTAGCCTGGTAAATCCCAAATAGCTAACCATTTCTGCTAGATCCATTATGTAGGAAACAGAAGACTTAATTCTCCATGTTGGATTCTAATGCATTTCCTACCAACAAAAAATTCACTCTAAATAAAAAGAAAACATTAAATTTTGAACATAAGAATATCTTTAAATGGCCAAGGTACACACCAGAATTGAGTTGTCTTTGTACTTACTAAGTCTGTTCAATGATTGAAAATCACTTGAAAATGGTGTTCTAAATTCAATGATTCATTTACGATTGTTCTGGGAATCTGCACTGTTGGCTGTTTCTTCGGTGGCTAATAAAGCAATCCTTGAATATAGAATTCTCTGCACACAGAAGCAACAGCTCAGATTTGCTGCTTTGGGTTATACTGGGCTCCTAGAAATGCATTGTTTAAAAGGTTTGGTTTACAAAAGAAATTGTTCTGACATTAGTTTTCCCAAAATAGCACCTGTAAATGAAGAATCAGAAAGAACAGAAAGAAGAGGTGTAGAAGAGGCTTCCCAGGGGTATGCCTTGAACAGTGCAAGTTTGCTTATGCAGGATGTGGCTGATGTGGATTTAGCTTCATTGAGGCAGAGATTGAACTTACAAAAGCCAGGGAGTGAGGAAGAAAATATAGCCAGGAGTACACTTGGGAAAGTTATCTGAATGGGTCCACTACGTGTAACAGAAAAATAGAAAGGAAAACAGCACTTGAAGGGTAGGAAGGATTCAACCAGGCTCACATAGAATTATCTCAGAAAACAAAATGAAAGGAACCTCCCAATGATAAAAATGGCTTCCCTCACTTAACTCGGCTTCCATGGGTGGGTCAAGGCAGAAGGATTCCTCACCCCAAACTCCCACTTTTTCATCTTCCCCTTCCCTCTGCTCTTGTCGGCAGCAGCCCATGGGCTCCCGCCCTGGACCGTGGCCTGCTCAGAGGTAGTGAGTAGAATTGTTCTCTCTCTTTTTTTAAAGCACTAACTTGTTCCCTTGAAGTTACTGAAAACCTTTTCCTCATCCCCAACCACCAGTCTTTTTATACAATTAGAAATCAGATAATCATTCTAAAAAGAGAGGATTATACTCATTGCATGTTTTAACACTCCTTGCCCATTCTGAATAGTTAATTATGAATCTCAAGCATAAAAAAAAAAGCCTTGCAGGCTATACAGAAATTCTTAAAGAGATTGTTTTGAGAAAAAGTGCCCAAAGTGCCTCATCCTCTCCCATAAAAGCCAGAGAAGATGACGGCAGTCCAGCTGCTTGGTAAGGATTGCTCACCCTTTATGGGCTCCCAGAAGCTTCTATACAACATAAAGAAATTCATATTTTTATTGCCTCATATTCTCTCAGCATGAAGACAAATTTACATTTCTTAATTGGATTTCTTTCTCTCGGCACGAGAAATTGCAACTATCTCACTAGAATCCATTGCTTAGCCACCCCAAGAAGCAGTTGTATAACTTATTTATAAGGGGGGTATAGGGCAAAGTTTTTAGTAAAGTTCAACAACTACTTATATCAGGATTCTTTAAAAAGCATTGTAAAAATTCAGAGTCCTAGTCTAAACTCCAGAGCTACTGAATCAGACTCTGTATAGGTGAGACTGAGAAGTCTGTATTTTAAAAAGCTTGCAAGATTTTGTTTATGTATAAATTCAAGCCTACCAATTTAACAGAAATGATAAATGTTTTGAAACCCATCTGGAAAATACTTTCTTTAATTGTTTAATTTTTGCTTCCAGATTGCTCAGTATGAAATGGTGACTTATGCCTTTGCTCCTTAAGTTGTTAACAGTACCCCACTTAATCGAGATGGCTTTGAAATTAAGGTAGTTAGAAGAATCCTTAACTTTTTAATCCCAGAAAGAAGCTTGGAGAGACTTCTAAGCTCATTCGTCTATATTATAGACACATCAATTATTTTCTCTACATTTCTACAATTCTGAATTCTGGTGGCACCCTCTTATGTCTTACAAATATAAACCCTACCCCATTTCTAAGTGCCAGTGAAGACAGATAATATTGTTCAGGATCTGTTTATGTTCTATGTCTTATTTCTGGTATGTAGTAATTGGACTAGTACTTGCCTGTTGATTTCAAGGTTCAGGATAGCACTTTTATTAATAAAAACAAAACTATTAGAGATTGCAAAAATGTGATAGGCCAATATCACTATAATTCTTGTTCTCTAGGCTGCTTAGTTACTCGTATGTGTATGAAATAATTGTATCATCATTAAAAGTATTAAACTGATTAGTTGAAAACTTCTCATTTCTTCCTATTAATAGCTGCCTCGGATACTACAGGCAACTGAGCTGACTGAGAAGCAAGAAAAGGTGAAGAAAATAAGCCAAACACCTGTACATTATCAGGCCATGTGTTAGATCATGTATCTACAAACAATGTCTCAGTTAATTCTAACACTGTGGAGTGTATGTCATCTCCATTTTCCAAATGAGAAAGCAGAGATATTTTAGAAAGAAATACTTTTTCTTCAGTTACATATGACCAAGATAAAATTTGAACTCAGTTCAGGCTGGCGGGCTCTAAAGCATATGCTTTTTCATATTTCTTTTCAGAAAGAAGAAAGAAATGCAAGGAAAGAAGGGAAAGAACAAGAGGAGTAGAAATAAGCGTTTTCATGGTAGGCGTTCCTGAAACTGGGAAAGTTCTAGAAGAAATTATCATAAAACCACAAGGAGAGAATAGTGGCTACAATATGTAGTATTCTAGAGGGGATACAGTTTTGCTTATAAAATACACTGTAATAGTGTCTGTAAGAATCTGATATTGCCTAAGAAAGAGCGCGGCTCTGATATTCCGTTCTGGCATCAACCTCACACAGCTGCACTGACTTATCAGCATGCCTTTATCTGTTAGCGTAACACAGAGAGCAAAAATATCCGCTAGCCATCTATTTTTACAAAATAGAGCTGCAAGTGTTTTGTCACAAAGTTTTTTTTTTTTTTTGCATGTGTCAACTAGAGACATTTTGACTCCTATCACAACATTGTCACTAAATGTTTTCAGTTAAACATTTCTCCTTTCTCTTGGCTATAAATAAGTTACAGTGCCTAAGAAATAGAATTTCCTTTAAAATCTAAGTCTCTAGCTTGCATCTTTATACATAGACTCTTTTATTATGAAATGTAAAAAAATTCTGAATTTAGCAATCAGAGTCCATTACTTTCTTACTGTATCTTCAGTAAGGTCTAGAAGCCCAAGTGAATGTTTCATACATGTATATTGCATATGTTTTTGAAAAATATACGTGTTTCTTTAGGCTTTAAGGGGGAAGTGGAAGGGGTAGGAGAATAATTGTAACCAGGAGGAAAATGATGTATGAGTTTGACTTCATGAGAGCCAAATAAGGCTTAGCATTCAGAAAATTACTTCCTAAATGTTGGATAAATAAATGTCAATGGTATTTTTCTGAACACTAGATCTTTCTTTCTTTTTTTTTTTTTTTTTTAATAGACAGAGCCTCAAGCTATCCCCCTGGGTAGAATGCAGAGGCTTCACAGCTCATAGCAACCTCCAACTCCTGGGCTCAAGCGAGTCTTCTGCCTCAGCCTCCCAAGTAGGTGGGACCACAGGCGCCCGCCACAACGCCCAGCTATTTTTTGGTTGCAGCTGTCATTGTTTGGTGGGCCCAGGCTGGATTCAAACCCGCCACCTTAGGTGTATGTGGCTGGCACCTTAGCCACTTGAGCCACAGGCGCTGAGCCTAGATCTTTCTTCTTAAGAACATCTTCATGTTGTCTCTGAGTAAAGTTTCTATGATGACAATTCTCAAAATGTAATGAAATATGGGTCATCAACAGTTTCCATCTTAGAATTGGAAACTGTAAAAAGAATATAACATAGTATAATATGAATTATGGTCAGGCCCAAAGATGGCATGGACATAAGAGCCACTGCTTTCAGACAAAGTGATTATATCACTGACTACTCAGGAGCTGACTTAAAAGTAAATTCACCCTTCTACTGCAATGGGGTATTTCTGAGTACTCTATACCCCTAAAGTTCTTCGTGTTTGCATTATTTGCTAGCCAAGGGAGGCAGAAAGGAAAGAAATTAGGACATCATGAAGTGGGGATCTATTACCTCATATTCCAAAGGCACTTTTGTTCACTTATAGATGTTAAATGTGTATACAAAGTTTTGATAATGTACTATCTTTTTAAAAAATGTTTCCAACAGGTAGAGGGTAAGAGTGAACATATGGGCTACTTACAATTTTTGCTTGACATCATTTTTAGTTCATGCCTTCCCAGCATTCTAACCACCTCACATCAAAACCTACCATTTATATTCATTTGGCTTGTACTGTGTTTCCCCGAAAATAAGACACTGTCTTACATTTATTTTTTATCAAGAAGACATGAAAGGGAGGCACTCAACTGGCTGAGATTTCACAGACCACTAAGGCTTGTAGGAAAGGTCTTTATTGGTGGGGGAGGGAGCCTGCAGAGCAGCACCAAGGAGGAGAGAAAAAGAGAAGAGAAAAGAGGAGAGAGTGGAGAAGAGAAGAGAAAGGGAAAGCAAAGGAGAGCCAGGGGAAGAGGGGGAGAGAGAGAGAGAGGAGAACATATCCTTATATAGGGAAGTCACAGAATGGTGATGGGATGGTGGGATAACCAATACGGAGTTACTGCTCCAGCAGAAAAAGCCGTTAGGGGTGGGCAGTGGGTAATTGGAACAGGGTGATGAGGTAAGGGGGCCATACCCTGTGCTTGGGAAGGAGTTGTAACTTTAAAAGCAGGAAGGGTCTTTCTGGGAAAGGGGCTTTCTGAGGCAATTATCTAACAAGACACACTAGGACTTATTTTCAGGGGATGTCTCCATGCCGAAATGCATGGCGTGGCTACGCAGATACGCTGCATAGCTACGCCCATCACTAGGTCTTATTATCCAGGTAGGGTTTATATTTAATAAATCCTTAGAAATCCTGCTAGGGCTTATTTTTTGGGTAGGTCTTAACTTCAGGGAAACATGGTACATTGCAAAGTAGCAATCTTTTCTTTAAAGTGTCCCTTTGTTCATGTCAATCCTTTTCTCAGAAACCTAAAATAGTTTGTACATAACTCTGTGAATATTAGCAATATTTCTTCTTTTTCTTCTATACACATACCCACACAAAAATATATTCAGTATTTAACTATGAGAGAAGGTTGTTCTACGTGTGTACACCAGTGTCAGCCAGAACTGCTCCTTGCCTCTTGCACAATTCCAATACCTTCCTATCCTCACCTAAATGTCTTTAAAAATATTTTCAAAAAAACAGCCTGAAGAGAAACATATAGGAAAATGTCATGAGAAAGCAGCTTACGTAAGAAAAAAACAAACAGGAAATATATTTGAAAAAATACGTTTATAAGTAACAGAAAAGCTAATTAGAAGCTACAATGAAGGATATTATTTGTCACCTGGCAATTTGACACAAAGTAGTAGATACAAATGCAGGCATCAATTTTGTCATGAAAAAGGTCAATTTGGAGAACAAAGCTTAGTATGAGAACTCGCTGCTATGATAGTAATCCAGGAATTATTCAGATTTTCCCTTCCACTTATGGGCAATGCTAAACCAGCACAAGTATACCTGTTTTTCAGTAAAATCTTGCTCTTTGAGGGCAGCAGTTTCCCAATGCAAAAAAAAAAAAAAAGAGAGAGAAATAATCCAAGCATATCTAATTTATTCTTTTTCCAAATTTGTTAATCAGAATAAGTCACTCCACCATGCCCGGTTGAACATCATGAACAAAATAACAGGGTATAGCATATATAAGGTCACATTTATTCAGAAAAAATATGAAGAATGGGGGGGAATCCCCCTCCCATTCAAAAATTTCCTCAGCAGTCGATCATGGTACCTGAAAATCCAGTAGTAGAGATTATTCTTCTGAATAGAGTTTAATTATAAGAGATTCTAGGAGTCAAAATACTATTAAATCCCATATCCTTTACTATTTAACAGAAATTATAACAGCTTTAGGAAAAAAAGAGATTAGACTGGAGAAGAGACAAGACTAGATTATTGACCAAGACCAGATGAAGTGTTACAATAACTGGATCACAGGATGGGAAGTCCTACTTCCCACTTTGATACTTTCCTAACTGCTCAGAAACTTAGTTATTTCCGCTGTAACGATTAGAGGGTTGAATTTATTGAGATTAAGGCTCTATCCAGTACCAGCTACCAATTACGATGTAACCGGAAATAAAATCAGAAATGAGACTGTAGTCTCTGTTGCTACAGGTAGTCACAGCAGAGATTGCAATTTGAAAATAAAGTGCAACATGATCAGATGCACAGAACTTATTTTCCATTTTTCTAGGGAGTTCAAGTTTAAGATTAAATAAGGATTGGTATCTATTTTGTTTTACCTATCAGTGTAAAATCATTAGAAAGACGTGGATTTCCTTCATCCATTTATCTTAGATGGCATGCACACTTTACCCTCTAAACACAAAAAATGCAAAACCTAGGGAAAAGGAAAATTAAAAATAAAAATAATGCCTCAAAGAAGGATGGAGAATTTACATCCTTCATGTTCACATGGATGGAGCTGGAGAATGTTCTTCTGAGCAAAGTATCACGAGAATGGAGAAAAAAGTATCCAATGTACACACCCCTATTATGAGACTAATTTAAACCTTTT
>CAUYTI010004531.1:0-37797 GCA_963575145.1 Galago senegalensis | reverse complement strand
GGGATCACTTCTGAGGTTTGTCTTATAGGGGTACAGGTGAATCTTTCTAAGAGTATAATGTGAACGTTTTAAAGCAATAACTGAGAAAATGACATGAAGGCTGTGTTGACCAGTTTGATGGAAGTATTTCAGAATGCATGTTAAAACCCCACACTGTACCCCAGAAGTGCATTAATGTACATAGTTAACATTCAATTAAAAAAAAAAATAAAAAATAAATATTATTGTCCTAATTTTTTTCCTTAGTAAAACGAAGCTTGAGCATCCTTCTTCTGATTTCCATGTATAAAGAAAAATGTTTATAAACTATAAAAAGTACCTAGCATATGTTTTTAGCTGCTGTCTAATCCTTAATATACATCAAGTCTTATGACCCACATTTCCTTCCCTAGAGAATAGAGGGTTGAATACTTGTAAAGAGGATTATTTATGGCATGGACTGTAATACAATCTTTTCATTTCTTCTTTCACTCAGTGTGACCTGCAACTCACCACTATAGTAGACAATTATGATGCTACAGATTGCAAAACTCAAATAATCAGCTTCAGAGGAAAGTCTATTCACCCACATACCTCTCTATTCCCCATCAGCCACTTAAGATAGTATATGCCCAAGGCAAAAATGTAGCTAGAGATGACAGCATTATAGATTTATGGTACAAATGTCAAGAAAACTCTTCTTCCAATAAATTACTAAATAAGAAAAATAATGGAACTTTTAAAAAGGGTAATTTTTTCATGTAAATAAGTTTAGCAGTACTGGTAGCTTTCTTTAAATAAATGAGAAAATCTAGGGAGAAAAAAGGAATCTTTTGAACCAGCTTGGTGCCTGTGGCTCAAGTGGCTAAGGAGCTAGTCACATATACCTAAGGGCGCAGGTTCAAATCCAGCCCGGGCCCACCAAACAACAATGATGGCTGCAACCAAAAAAAAAACAAAATAGCCAGGCATTGTGGTGGGCACCCGTGGTCCCAGCTACTTGGGAGAGGAGGCAGGAGACTCACTTGAGCCCAGGAGTTGGAAGTTGCTGTGAGCTGTGATGCCAGGGCACTCTACCCATGGGGACAGCTTGAGGCTCTGTCTCAAAAAAATAAAAAATAAAATAAACAAGAGAATCTTTTGAACCGTAAATTCCCTACCCTGTCTAAATACATAGGTAATTATTGTTGGAAAGGGTGCTAATTTTTTTTCTAATCTGTGCATGTGTTTATGTATGTGTGCGTGCATGTATAATGAATGATGCTGCACATTTTATAAATTTAGAAAATGATAGGGTATGACTATATTACAGCACAGAGGTATCTGTAAAAAATAACGAGCATAAATGGTGTTGTATATAGGAAAATACCAGATCTCTTTTTCTTCTGTACCTGCATTCAACCCAGAACATTTTTGTGACCATATGTGTGAGTTTTTCATACCATGCAACATAGATTTTCAATTCTCTATGTGCATCAACTTGGCATCTTAATTCTAATATTAACTCCTGAAGAAATAGCACAAACCTCACAGGTTAAGAGTTCAGTCTACAAGACTGACTCCCACTCCAGAAGCCAATTGCAAATCCCAAGTTGTGACCTGAAATTCTGACCAATCAACTATAAATCAACGGGGCCATGAAACCCTCCTCAAGTTTGATAAATTGCTATAATTGGTCACAGAATTCAAAGAAGCACTAGCATATGTTTACCAGATTGTTGCTGAGGATATTACAAAGAATACATGAACAGCCAAATGAAAAGGTACAAGGGGCAAGGTAAGTGGGTTGGGGGAGGAGCTTCCTCGCCTTCCCTGGCGGTTCTGCGCTCCCAGCAGCACCACCACATGTTCAGCTACCCAGCAGCTCTCCAAACCCCATACATTTGGCATGTTTAGGAGCCTTCACACATTGGAATAATCAATTATTAATGTTTTAACTTAAATAATAAGTGACTGAAAACAAGAGTCACACTCAACTGAGGTTTATCAAGCCAAGATTTTAAGGATGACCTGTGGAAAGCACAACCCACAAGGTTTCTGTTGTGACTGAGTTCTCCATAAAAGAGGCTGAGAACTTCACATCTGAAGGAAAAGGGAGAGCAGGAAAAGAGAGAGATGAAGGAGGTGAGCAGTGGGGCATTGACGGTATTCTTGTAAAGTTCTACCTGGTGCTTAGTAAATCTACAAGAAACAAGGTGAACAGTCAAGAAAAGAGGATAGAGGAAATAGTCAATGTGGTGATCCCCTCCCAGGAGGTAAAAGAATGATCATATCTCTTCCTAAGTTGGCATCTGTGGAGACAAACTTGTAGTCAACATTTACAAGTTCATTTAGGCTACAAGTCCTAAGGTTATACAACTAACACATGCTCACCATACAGGGGATGTATATTTTGTTTCTTTTTAGGGTTAAAGGCTATTAGAAATATTTTAATCCCAAATCCATTTCTTTGAGACATTTTAAGATGGCTGTGAACAAACAGGAATAATGCTGTGAGGCTGTCTATGTGAGCAGGCTAGAGGAGAACATTGCATCTGTGGAGAATCTCCATTAAGGGCAGCCACACCCTCCCCATTTGATCTAGGATGGGCTTGCTGGGAGTCTGACACCTTTAGGTCTGGATAAAAACATTCCCTGAGGGCTGGTTTCATAAGGTTTATCTTAATCGCAAGACCACTATGCTGGCCAGCCTTCCTCTCTCCCTCCCACACCCCTGTCCACCAAACAAACAAACAAAACATGGGTAGTCATCTTCCAAGCCCTTCATTTCTTAAAAGAGACCCGAATTACATTGAGGAGAGGATGGCAGTGCTTCTGTGACTTGGTTCTCAAGCTTGGTTCTCCCTTTGACATAAAGAATGTGGGGAGTCCTGAGACTTTTATTTTTTCTTTACAAATTCATCTTCAGCCCATCTCTTTTTCCTGGGATATGATGGGGTGGGGTTAAAAACTGAAAGTTCTTAGCTTATAATTGTGCTTTTGTATTTCTGGTGATCAGCCCGGCCCACAAGTTTACTAACAGTAACTTGATTGGAGGAAAAGAAGCTTCTATCACCTAGGAAATGATAAGGGTTTTAGGATCTCTGTGACAGGAGACAGAGCCCAGATATGCATTTCTAAATACATCACAATATCACAAATATCTATTTTCTTCAACAATGAGGACATACTTATATATTACAGTTATTATAGTTATAAAACATTTTAAATACATATTAGCTGATTCAAGTTTCTTTGAGTTCATTTATTTAAAACTGTATGCTATACAAACCCAAGGCCAGACATTACCATTTTTTAAAAGGACACTCCCTTTATTATAAGCTTTTATGTCCATGGTTTTTAGTAAATAATTTTCTTAAAGTAAAAATTAAGCCTTAACTCTAAGGTCATGCCAATAACCTTGAAGTAGAAATTTGTAAAATACATGAATTTCTTTTCTTTCAAGCTAGGTTTAACAAAATAAATCAAAGGTTGGCTGCATTACAAATCATCACAGGATGAATTATATTCCTTTGGAACAAAGAAAAATATTTTTTTAACTGTCTTCAATATTACCTTATGATTAGAACTACCTTATTTCTCTTACCTGCTACTTTGTGTGACAGTTGATTAGTGAAGCTGGCCTTTACAACTCCACAAAGGGGTGCAAAGTAAGAACTGGGGTTAGGGGCCTAAAACTCCATGAAGATACAGAGCTAGCTAAAAATAAAGATAATAACCAGCCACTGTCCCCTTGTATAATTAGTCACCATCCCTTTGTTTGCTCCTCTGTAATTGTTATTCTGTAGCCACCTCACTGATGTTTATAAAAGTTCTTAAATTTCTCCATAGATAATCTTACCCCTGTGGAACGAAGGGTAGTTTTGAGATATTGTCAGGTCCTGTGTTCTGGTGGAGCAGATTACCTACACAGTCTACCAAGGAACGGACACAACTGCTACTAAGAACTCCAACCCAAGAACCAAATCAGCAAAAAGCATTACACCGTAATGGTTTCACCCCCAGACCAGCCAATTAGTAGACCCAATTCTAGACATTTGCTCATCAAACTACTTTTAAAATCTCTCTTGTGCAAATTTTTGGAGAGATGGATTTGAGAAATTTCACGCATCTCTTTCCACCGTGCCCACAATGTTAAACCTCTGCTGTCATATTATGATCTTGATGTCATATTACTGTACTTGGCTTCCTCTTGAGCAATGAAGCTGGATGGGTTGTAATCTCACATTTCTATAGAGATCCCCTTTGGGAACAAGATGCTGGTTCATGATTTTCTAATTTAAGACATGCAGTGGTTTCAAGAAAATAAATCTTGACTTTCATTTTGTGGAATAATTAGATATCCTAGCCCCAACCCCACTCAAGGAGGACAAAAGAATTGATCCCAAAAAGCCACTGGGGTGGGGGGGGCATAGTGTTTTACGCCTATAATCCTAGGAGTGTGGGTAGCCAAGGTAGGAAGATAACTTCAGATCAGAAGTTAGGGACTGCCACGAGTGAGAATAGATCCTGCTTCTACCAAAAATAGAAAAATTAACCAGCATTGTGGCTGGTGCCTGTAGTCCCAGCTACTCAGGAGGCTGAGGCAGGAGGATCACTTGAACTGGGAGTTTGAGATTGCTTCTAGCTAAGATGAGGTCATGGTACTCTAGCCTTGGCAACAGAGTGAGATTCTGTCTAAAAAGAAAAAAAGAAAAAATACCTGCCACAGAGACTGGCCACCCCCTATACCTGGTGACCCATACCATATTCCCCAATTATCACCTTCTTGTGTATTCTTGCCCATATAACTACTGGCTGTTTCTGGTGATGCACAGAGAATCACCCAGCCTGTTGCTGGTGCCCTAGGACATAATTTCCAAGAATAAACATATGGCCTTTTTCCTCTGGTGCCCTGGTTTTGCTCTTTGGTATAAGTTCATATTATGTGGAGACTTTAAAGGGTGTTAACCAGAAGAACATACCTTTTGATATTTTATTGTTTAGACACAAACCCATACAAAAGTCCACACATGCGCACATACACACAACTTTAAGTTAGCCAAAAAAAAGTGAAGTAATAATAAAGTGAAAATGAAACAAAAAATAATATACCAGCTGTTGGTGGAAAATGAGGGCAAAGAGAAAATGCATTTTGAATATTGATGAAGTCATAGAGATTTTCTGCCATGGTTTTCAAAAATACAGCAAAAAGAGAAAAAGAGGCAAAAAGTATTACCAAAATGTAACTATGAAATCTGGTATAGCTACTTTCTGCATTTGTGAGCATTCAGATACCTATAAAACAACACAAACCCCAAAATTCTTAGCGTTTTCACTTTTTTACCTACCTCAAGATTCAGGAAAAAACGGTGAGAGATGGAGTGAGGAGAGAGGGCTGAATCTCTAATGTGAACTTCAAGCCTCACCTTTCCAATGTTATCTTTGTAATCAGTAAGTTGCTGGGCCCGGTGATAACACACGCATATAGAAAAGGACTAATTTATTTTCATGAAGACTATTAAAAGATTTCAAGAGAGAAAAAGTAATTAACAATTACTTCCAGCCTTATAATAACCATAAACTTATTAAAGCTCTCCTCAGTAAATTTAAAGAATACTGATGCAGTATGTCTTTGAAGATCAAATTGTACTGGAATTGCATGCAAATATTTAAGAAGTTAATTAAAATGTGATTTATTTTTGAACTCTGATACTGGTTATATTGTAAGATTAAATTCTAATTATTACTTTATCATTCAATTTTTTTTTCTTTTCTTCTTTCCCCCTCCCCATAATTATCTTGGTACAATTCTATCTATTTTGGGCCAACTGAAGTTCAAGGCTACTACTAGAGACAATGGTATGAATTATAAAATTGGAGAAAAAGTTTATTTTCAGAGAAAATGTGAACCTGAAAGATCTGTTCCTTCGAGATTTAAGATCTAATTTGAATAAGTGAGTCTATATTTAAAGTAGAGCCAAGTGGTCAATTCCTAACTACAGCTCATACACTTAACCTGAGCTTCCTGAAACCTCTACCTCTACAACTTTGGAACTTCTGGAGCACATCTGAACCAAGTAATGAAAGCTCACCTGAACTAACCACAGGTCACCAGAATCAACCAATCAGAGCTCACCCACTTCAACCACTCTGTGTCCACCTGCATTAACGAACTGACACTAACAGAGTTTGAATGCTTCATTTACATAAATAGACATGACTGGGAACCTGGCTAGGAATCTTTGCTATAAAATGAGAAGCTTCCCTTATACTCTTTGGAATTCATCTTCCTTGTACGTGTAAGGTTACGTCTCCTTGTTTTCCCATTTTCACACACTATTAACTGAAATAAACTATCTTTCCTCCACATTCCTTTAGAAATGACTTTTGTTGGCACCTCTATTTTCCAATAATAAAACTAACACATTGCCTTTTATTGTGCTCTATTTTATTTTAAAATGTAAGTTGATATTTTTAAGATGAAATAAAGGTTTTTCTATTTTAAACCTACTTCAGGAGCAGATGGACACTGAGCTTGCAACCATGTGAGAACAATTAGTGATTCTAGGGTATTTGATGACCCTATAGCTCATTGAATCAAATATCTACCTCTAGTATCTATGTCTGCAAAATTAGAATAAAACTAGACATTTTCCACATTGTTGGGAAATATCTGTACAGCTGAATGTTTATATAAGTTGAAAATAGTTTGCTAACTTGTTGCACCATGTATCACTATATGTATCTCAGCATGTCTATAAAGATTTATATTTTCATTTATTTAGTTATTTTGCTTATTTTATTTTTATTACAGTTAATCTTTAGCAATTTCATTATCAATGCAACTGAATTTGCATGTAAATGTTTGTCTAAATAAAGAAAATCTGGTAATTTTACATGATGGTAAATTCACATCTTTTCTAAATATATTTTATAGTACTTATTGTATACCTGCTCTCTACAAGACATTCTTAAGAGAAAACACAATTAGTGAAAGAGGTGCAAGTGAAGGACTTAAACTTGAACTCTCTCTCTATATATATCTTCCTTTTTATGTGATCAATAACATGTGTATTACAGAAAGAAATTCTAAACTCAGAGTTATGCTCTATATTTGATTTTTTTTTTTACATATACATGTGTTTATTTGGTTTCCACTTTTTGCCTTCACAAAATCAAAAAGGCTTAAAATTTAATAACAGTAACAATGTTTAAGGTAAGGACTAGAAACAAAAACCTCGTAAAGAATGAATGAAGATAAATACATTCAAAAAAGAAACCAGATGATTGCTGCAATGAAATATTGAGCAACAACAATAATGACAATAATGCAAAAAAAGTAACATTCACATTGTCAAATAAGAGTGTCTGTTACAGAACGCTTTGACTCTGAGGTTCAGTATGGTGTTATCAGTTAACTTCTTCTTATTATTTTTTTTCCAAAGCTTCAAAAAGTAGACAACTAATATTTATAAATAAAAATAAAAGATAATTTCAAAAAACAGATAGTGCCAAATCTTATAGACAAAAGAAAAAGAAGAAATATTTCAAATCATTCTATTTCATCTCGATATACCTTATATTAAAATTGGAAAAAACATATTATTATAAAGGGGATTTACAAACATATTTCACTTGTAAATGAGGACACAATATCCTAAACAACATATTAACAAGTTGAATTAAAAATGAATGTTTAAGTAATGTACTTTGGTCAAAATTAAATCCAATCTCTGTGAGAATTAGTCATTCTTTTCTTTTCTTTTTCTTTTCCTTTCCCTCACCCTCTCCCTCCTTCTCTGTCTGCTGTCCTCTGCCCCCATGCCCCACCATGTCATTAACTGTCCTCATATCAAAGTACAATATGTATGAATACTATGTATAGTATGAATCTTCTGTATATCTCTTTTTCATCCTAGTTGATTGTAAAACTATTAGAAACTTTCAAATTTGAATTAACACATTAAAAAATTATTAAAACATGACACTTAGCATCTATTTTTGTAGGAAATATCTAAAATTTTCAACATAGTGATTGTCTTGTGTAGATTTGTTTAAGCAACATTCGAGAAATTTGCCATGTGGTATCATTATACTTCATTCAGAATACGTAAAAATAAATGAGATGCACCCTGTCCATGAGACATGCTGTTTCGGACACATGTATAAAAAGCAATGAGAAGGGAAAGGAAGAATATTGCTATTTCTACATGGTCTGTGATGGCAGTATATTTCTTTTGTTAAAGAATGATATTCATGTTGTTGCCAAACTAGTAAGAGATAGCCAATCACTCGGTTTTACAGATAAAAAGATCAATGTTCAGAGATGGAGAATAACTTTTTTCAAGTTCATGCAGCTTGCTATTTGTTGATCCATAATTGAAATCTTATATTCTCTTCAGATTTCTACACATCTGAAGAAGGTATATAATTGTGTTAGGAAAAGATATCTAGAGATAAAATAATCTGTTACTTTAACGGCTCCCTTGACTTTGGGGGCTGCAAATAGAGTCTGAGTACGGCCTACCTTCACTCTTTCATCATTTTGTTAAATATTCTTTAAATTCAGTTGTAAATTAAACTTTTTTTCTTTTTTCTTCTTCTCTTTTATTAGAATTTTTAAAAATCATTTAAATCAAAGTTTATCAATTTAATATGAATATAAATTACTTGTGCTATTAGCAAAATATATTCTAGTTCATTAAATCTGTGAAATGGATCTGATATTTTGTGTTTTTGATGAATTCTTAGGTGATACTGATGCTACTGATGTGAAGACCATTCTTACTGAGTAGAAAGATTTTAAAAGAGCAAAATAATAGAGATTTGCTACTCATCTACCATAATTTATGCTGACTAGTACTTCCTGTGCTTGCAGAAATTTGGGATTTTGATTAGCCCGCCTTGAGAGAACATGCCTCAAAGCAATTAGGTAGATGATGAAGGTGCATGTAAAAAGGCCTTTGCACAGTACATATTGGGAACAAAATCAGTCATTGGAATTTTATGATTCTGTTTTCTTGGAAACTTTTAGGCTTTGGGTATATTGCTAAGATTACATAGTTAAGAAAAAGACCAAACATTTTCCAAGAATGATTCTGGTGTTGTGGATTGATTTCCCATTAATAAACCCTAGCAATTGACTAATAACACAGGAATAGTGGTACTTACTAACCAATTGTCATTTATTAAGCACAACTACATGCAAAGCATTGTCCTTTTGCCATATAAGCACAGAGAAACCGTCAGCGAGTCATAGTCTCTAGCAACCCACAATACAAAATTTCTCTGTTTTTCTTTTACTTACCTAGGAATTGTTTATCAGCTGCATATTTGGTAGTAAAAATGATATATTTCATGTATTTTGAAATAGTTATATATGATTGAGATAATAGTTTATAGTGGTTATGTGAACAGAAATCTTATAACATGGCCCCAATATAAAAACAAATAAGAACATGGATTTATCATATATTGAAAATAGAATAGTCAACTTAATTTTCATATAAGTAGAAAAAATAGCACTTTCTACCAAAGATTGGCCATGTTCCATATCACACATTTTGTGATATTCAAGAATAGTTTGAGATAGCTGGGCATTGTGGCAGGCACCTGTGGTCCCAGCTACATGGGAGGCTGAGGCAAAAGAATCACCTAGGCCCAGGAGTTGGAGGTTGCTGTGAGCTGTGTGACACCACAGCACTCTACCAAGGGCAATAAAGTGAGACTCTGTCTCTATAAATAAATAAATAAATAAATAAATAAATAAATAAATAAATAATAAAAGAATAGTTTGAGAAACAGGAGACCAATATTTTTGAAAAACACATGAAATGTAAGAATAAACCAAGATTTTATAGCCAGCCAATCTTTTCCTATCAAATATATGGAGAAAAAATTGAATACACAAGAGCAGTAGTACCGTGCACCCATGAGGCTTTCCTGATGAATCTATTAGAAGATAAATGAATCCAGTCAAGAACAAGGGAAATTGCCAAATAAATAGAAATTGTAATCATTTTACATGTTTAGTTCTGCATTAAAGATTAAAACAAACACAGGGATGAAGATAGAATAAAATGTTATATGATGTATGTCATGTGTTTCTGTTCTGAAAATGTACTGCACCAAATGTATGGATGGAAATAGAGAGAGGAAGAAAAAATTAAAATATGGTTATGGGTTATTGCACAGGACATAGCATACCATGTAAGTTTACCATTAAAAACCAAAAAGTGGGCTGGATGTGGTGGCTCACGCCTACAAGCCTAACACTCTGGGAGGCCATGCCAGGAAGATTGCTTGAGCTTAGGAGTTGGTAATCAGCCTGAGCAGAAGTGAAACCCTGTGTCTACTAAAAGTATAGAGAATTAGCCCAGCATTGTGGAAGTTGCCTATAGTTCCAACTACTCAAGAGGCTATGGCAGGAAAATTACTTGAACCCAAGAGTTTAAAGGTAATGTGAGGTATGTTGACACCATGGCACTCTACCCTGGGCAATCCAGTGAGATTCTTTTTCAAAAAAATTAAGGAAAATAATCCAATTTAGTAAAAGGTTAAATAGCAGGAGACATAAGTACACTAAAATGTTTTTTTGGAAGATAATGAACAAAACAAAAATAAAACTCCTTATATGCTAAAAAAAATTAATGAATAAATAATTAAAGAAATGACTTAGTGAGGAATATAAACCGAAAATATATATAATAATTAGAACAAAATAGTATGACAAAGTATAAAAGTCATTTAGAAATACTGATAGGTATAACTCACCTGTAAAAGAATTTGCAGTTTAATTCATAAAGCTATAATTAACTACACATCTTATGAGAGCCACACCTAAAAAATGTCTCCTAAAGATTTATAAAAATAAGATGAGCAGATGTCTACAAAGCCATTGCAAATGAAAAGACGCTTGACATACATATAATGTGAATAAATGTCAAAGGCAGTACACTGAGTGACAGAAGCCTGTTTCAAATTGATACAAACTGCAAGACTCCCTGTATGTGATGTTTTCCCAGAGGAAACTATACTCAGAACAGATGAGTGGTCACCAGGGTTTAGAGACAGTAGAGGTTGTGACCACAAGGGACAGTATGAGAGATACTTGGAGCTGTGGAATTGCTCCATATTTTGACCATTGTGGTGGCTGACAAACTGTACAAAAAGGTACATTGTATTGGTATTGTATGTGTATGGAAAAATAATTGAAAAACTGTGAACATATATATACGGGGCTAATATTCCTAATACACAAATAATTTTTAAAATCCTTATAATTCATTAAAATTATATTTTTTAAAACCCAGAAAAATGATAGAAAAATATGTAAAACAACAGACCACCAACAAAATAAATATAAAAGTGACCAACCCTTCAACATATGAAAAAGATAAAAAATTATCAATTTAAACTCCACTCAGACAATGCATAGCAATTATTAGATTGGCAAGCTACCCTAAGTTCACATTTAATGTGAACAAATAAATGTCCCCCTGCTTTTTCATTACAGCATTGTTTATAATTCCAAAATGTTACCAAAAAATCTCCTATGTCCTTACGTACAAGGATAGCAGGATAAATAATGGTACGCCACGCAGAAGGGGCATAACAATCAAGAACCCTATTTATGAAGTAATGCGGAGTGATTCGCAATAGATACTGTTCAGAGGGAAAAGTGAAGCATTAAAGAATGTTTGCAGGATGATACTCTTTATAAGAAAAAGAGAATCAAATATATACTCTTCTCTTGTGGAGAAGACGCAACCAGAAAGAAGGAAAAACACTGTATGATCTCAGTTATATATGGAATCACAAAATAATTCAAATATACAGAGAGAGAGAGAACACAGCACTGGTTACGAGGGGTGGGGGCAGGGGGAGCAAAGGGAAAGTCCAGGTCAGAGGATGAAAAGCTGCAGATGTGTAAGGTGAACAAGTCTGGGGATCTAATGCACAGAAGAGGACTAGAAATAATCAAAATTGTACTAGGGAGCCATGCTAAATGAGGGGACTTTCTGTTGCTCTCACCACACACAACAAATATACCTATATGTGAAAAGCAGGATATCATGTTGTATACCTTAAATATGCACGAAGAGATTTATTTTTAACAAAGAACACAGGAAAGATAAACAAGAGCCTGAGGGGTTTTATTTATTTATTTTGGAGAAAGAATAAGAATGGTGTGTAAGAAGAATGCCACCTCTTGTGACATTTTCAGTACAGTTTGGCCATTTTGTAACCATGCTTCATGTACTCAGAAGTACCTAACTGAAATCAATGAGGACTGTAAAATTTTTAAATGGCATATATCATGTTGTAAGTGTATAAAAATACTGAGAAGTTTTAAGATTTGCACTGTCCTTTTCATAGGGAGCTCCTTCTTTCCCATAAACTTTTATAGATGATCGCCTTCCTATTTGTAGAAAGGAAACTCAGTAGTATCCTAAATACTGCCAAGCACAGGTCTAATCTGTATCATTCAATATAGTCATTTTATAACTCTCTACTCACAAGTAAAAAGCTACTGCTGTGACAATTACTGGGCTGAGTTGTTGCCTACAAGAGACAAATAGCAAATAGTATAATTCATCTGATTTGATGCAGATTTTATAGTCACTTCTTTTATAATGCCCTAGATATATTTTTACAAAGAAAGATATTACATGACATTTTGCCATACACTAAAGACTTCTTAAAAATATCTTAAGGAACAAATTTTAAGTAATATATTTAAGCCTTAGTGATATGGTGATTAATATTATCCATTACTTTTAATAACACTATTAATACCATTACTGATTTACGTCATTTTTCTAGGTGAAGGTTCATTTTATTTATCTATAGTCATCTTCATGCAAACTTATTCTCTAACGCTTGCTCACCTTTACTTCTATTAAAAGATATTTAGCCGCTAAGGCACCAGCCACGTACACCTAAGGTGGCGGGTTCAAATCCCCAGCCCGGACACACCAAACAGCAATGACAGCTGCAACCAAAAAATAGCCGGGCGTTGTGGCGGGCGCCTGTGGTCCCAGCTATTTGGGAGGCTGAGGCAAGAGACTTGCTTGAGCCCAGGAGTTGGAGGTTGCTATGAGCTGTAATGCCACGGCACTCTACCCAGGGGGACAGCTTGAGGCTCTGTCTCAAAAAATAAAATAAAATAAAATAAAATAAAATAAAATAAAAAATATTTAGGTAAAGAACAATACATTAATAACCATATCATGCAATTAAAAGAAACTTTCAATTATGGAGATTTTATTCAAACTTTTGAAGATTAAACAACTAATGATGTTAAATTTAAAATCTATATTTCCTTAAGCCCCTTTCTTAATATATGAATTTAAATAAATCCTTAGAGATTTTCTTGTGTCTTTAAATATAAAGATTGTTAATGATAAAAAAAATTAAAAACTCTTCATGGTTATTGTTCTATGAAATCTTAGTAAGAAATCAGGTTCTTGGCCTACATTTTTAAGATATCCTTAGACAGAGAAGGTGATAGTTTGGACAAGAAGCAAATACATTTCTGGGCTTTAGTAGCAAAATCTAGGACAAAAATTAAAATATCTGACCTTTAGATATGTTTAAAACACCTAGTCATTAATGTAAAAATAATAAATGCTACCAATAAAAGGAAAATC
This sequence comes from Galago senegalensis, assembly GCA_963575145.1. Lineage (NCBI taxonomy): Eukaryota > Metazoa > Chordata > Mammalia > Primates > Galagidae > Galago > Galago senegalensis. The sequence goes on along the minus strand of CAUYTI010004531.1, from coordinate 24,184 downwards.
CTCAACCAAAAAAAAATTAATTAGATTTTAAGACATCAAAGATTTGAGGGAATTTTTTTCATTAATCTTTCAAATGGAATTTGGAGATACATATCCAACATTAATCACATTTATCAGAGAGCATCTGGGTGTTAATGAGAATTATTCAAGTTTTAGCTTTTCATGAACTCTAGATCCACCATGATCATAGGCAAAGCTTGCTTCTGGACTAGAATCACGTAGGATGGTCAAAACTTCACAGACATTTTGATGGCTATCTGTCATATAAAATTAATATTAATTTTTAACACAAATTTCAAATGTTTATCCCTAAAGTTACATTATCCAAGGAAGTAATAGTGCTATGGCCTGAATAGTTGTGTCATACAATTAAAACTAATCTCAGCACCATGGCAGCAGGGCACTGGGGTACAGACCTCACGAATGAGATGAGTGCCCTGATAAAAGAGCAAGAGGGAATTGCCAGCTCCTCCCACCATGTGAAGATACAGTGAAAAGGCACCATCAATGAAGAATGGGCCCTTAGCTCAGCGCCTGTGGCTCGAGTTGCTAAGGCGCCAGCCACATACACCTAAGGTGGTGGGTTCGAATCCAGCCAGGACCGCCAAACAACAATGACAGCTGCAACCAAAAAACAGCCGGGCGTTGTGGCAGGCACCTATGGTCCCAGCTACTTGGGAGGTGGAGGCAGGAGACTCGCTTGAGCCCAGGAGTTGGAGGTTGCTGTGAGCTGTGATGCCATGGCACTCTACCCGGGGGGGGGGGGCAGCTTGAGGCTCTGCCTCAAAAAAACAAAAAACAAACAAAAACAAAAACAAACAATGGGCCCTTACCAGACGGAGAATATGCCTACCACTTCAACTTGGATTTCCCAGTTTCCAGAACTGTGAGAAATAAATGTCTGTTCTTTGTAAATCACCCCACTTATGGTACATATTTTGTTACAGCAGCCTGAATCAACTATGACATTGCTACCTTTTGACCTGGTGTCTTTCCCAATATGGTAATTTTCCTTTCTTTCATTACCAGTGTAGTACCTCATCCCCATTTTGAAATTTAATTGTTATATTTCTAGTACAATATTTTTTTTCCTTCTTTTTTTTATTATTATTATTATTTTATTAAATGATAGCTGTGTACATTAATGCAAACATGGGGAAGTATCCAATGTACAATATTTTTTTCTGATCTTTTTGCTTAAATTCTAAATTTAACATTGGCATCTCTTTGTTATTAATTTAATTGATGTTGCCCCTCTGACATGTTTTCACTAAGCTAAAAAATGTATTCTATGATTTATTTTTTAAGTTATTTGAACATTCTTTTCAGTTTCAATGGAAAATTAATAAGTTTCAAGCAGAAACATTTTTCTGCTGCTCTAATATGTCAATTCTATTTGAATACCCAAGTGTAGGATTAAATTACTTACCATAATATTTTATTGAGTTCTAGTCAGTTTATTATGTCATTATTAAAGACATATGATGGCTTGTTTTTGTCCTAGATTATCCCAAATTCCTGTTATACTTCACAGGTTCTTTAAGGGATTCTAAATAATTCCTGGAATTCAAGTTGCATTTTACATTTAAACTCTTAGTAGGGGATTTAGGTGGTAATTTGGAATGTTCATTTTTAGGTAAGAGAAACAAATGGCTAAAATTTATTTTAAATTCCAATAATTTTTAAAAATTACAAAATCAATTGTTTATTTAAGATAGTATGATCTCTGGGGTATGTATTTACTGCGTGAGCTGTACATCCACCATCCATTCTATATTTACAGATAAAATGTGAATGATATTCTGATACAAAAACTCTTGTTGGTTCAGCGCCTATGGCTCAAGTGGCTAAGGCGCCAGCCACATACAACTGAGCTGGCAGGTTCGAATTCAGCCCCGCCCGCCAAACAGCAATGATGGCTGCAACCAAAAAAAAAAAAAAAAAAAAAATAGCCAGGCATTGTGGTGGACACCTGTCCCAGCTACTTGGGAGGCAGAGGCAGGAGACTCGCTTGAGCCCAGGAGTTGGAGGTTGCTGTGAGCTGTGATGCCATAGCACTCTACCCAGGGGGACAGCTTGAGGCTCTGTCTCAAAAAAAAAAAAAAAAAAAAGCAACTCTTGTTAATGAGAGCATGAAGCCTCTGTAAACATCTGGGAGATTACTCTCATTTAAGCTCTGATTGCTAAAGAGTAGGCAACTAATATATTTTAAAGAAAGTTTTTAAAAGTGTTAAAATCAAAAGTATTTCTGCCTAACTTTTAAGGAGTTAGGATTTTCAATGTAAGTTGAGTAAAACCCATTTAAATCTTACTTTATATCAGCTGGTGTCCCACCCCAGGGGCAGGGTCTTTTAAGACCTGTGGATCAGGTGGCAACCAACTGAAGAAATATAAAGTTAGAAATGAGGAGAAAGAGAGACAAGACACACAGAATAGATTTTCAAAGGTGGAATCACAGGGGATCACCGCCCATTTGTAGGGTTCTGATGGTGGCCCCATGTGTCAGTTCCACTCAGCTTTTATTGAACATTTGCTCATTAGCTCAGAGGGTTAGCTGAGGAAGGGAACAAAGACACCAACAGTTTCTCTGAGTGAACATATAAGCTCCTATTGTTTCTATAATCATTAACTTTAAGGGTCTGAGCAGCCTTGAGAAATCTGGAACCTGTGCCTTACATGGGGGCAGGCTCCTGTCTGTGGTCACACACACAGATTCCTAGTAATACCGGAACTTGGTCTTCTCTGCTGGCTGGCTTGCAAATATGATACCAGAGTTTCAGGTTCTTGGTCTCAGTGATTTGAAGGACCACAGGATCAGTGGTAAGTCAGGATTTATTCACAGAAACAAAAATCAGGACAACTACAAAAAACCAAACCTTCTGGCAGAGAGAACCCAGGAGAGGAACAAGCTCTCCTGCTCCCTTTTAGAGGTTTGTCCTTGGGCTTTCTGCTCAGGGGTTTATATAGTCACCGGGGTTGTTTTGCCCAACTCAATGTTGACTTTTAGGGCGTGGGTCTTCATCAGTTACAGCCAGTCCTCCAATCAGCAGCAAGGTGCCAGAACTCTCAGGTCCTGGAAACTCACGTGAGGAGAAAGCAAGGTGCTGTCCATGAAATTGACCAGCCAGAAGTGCACTGGAAGGAGACAGCAAGGCGCCAGTGTCTCCCCCACAGGTGTCCCACTCTTGCCATAAGCTGGTTCCTCCATCTGCCACAGCATCAACACCGCCAGGGCCAAGGCGGCCGGTCATGGTGCCACCTTGTCCATCACCTTGTCCTGGTGCATCACTAGGGAAGTGTCAATCTCTGCTAGTTTGCTGCAGAGGAAACTGCCACTGATGTCAATCTCCTCTGAAGAATTAGTGGGAAAGAGGAATTTTCCTCTCATCACCTCCACAGAAGGTCTTCCTTCCAATAAGAGAGATAAACCCTCCTATCCGTATATCAGGACTCTGGTTGTTCCCTTGATCTCTGCCCCAGCCAAATACAAATCTCTATAATGGGTATTTGCTTCGACTGTTGACTAGGCAGGAGAAAGCCTAGTTAATGTTTCTTGCTAAGACTTGCACACAGCTTCCTCAGTGGCCATTATTCCTTCAGAGTGCTTACAGACCCAGCAAGGGTGTTAGTAAGCTGTATCCCCAACTGGTCAGGCTTCTAGGTGGCAAAGCAGGAAACTTGCTCAGATAATAAATTTAGCAGTGGCTGGTTTAAAGGTAAACTAGTTGGTTTAGCTTACTTTTTTATTTTCCCCTTTTGGGGGGGTTCCCATTTCAAGAATGGGGTCTTTCGTCCCCATTTTGCCTACAATATCCATTCACTTATTCATTATTTCCATAAACTTGTAAATACTCTTTAGCATTACATCTTCTGATACATTCACCTTAATGTCTTTTATCACCCTTTTCAAGAAATGTCCATGGGTTTGCATGTAAAGGATTAAGTTTACACATTTAACACAAACCAGCAAGGAACACATTAAGTTTCAAGGATTCTAAAGAGTGGTACAACATTACTAGTGTGATAAAGTTCTTCTATTCATCATCGCTTCCACAGGTTGGCAGAATTGAGCATATTTGACAAAGTGAGGATGGTAATGGGGTCAGTTCTGTTGGAGATAAAAAGTTCTTATGGGTTCTGAGCACACTTACAGTTTCTGAGAATATGTCTGCCACTATTGCCCTGTGCTGGAATTCCTGTTGTAGAGAGCATGGAAAAGGCACATTAAGGAATGTCGAGACATGCCTGCATAAACTTATGTTATTAATATAGATTTATTTTGCCACAATATATAGTCAATGAATTACTATATGGACACTGTTGTCATGAGGGTAATAGGTCAGCCATTTATTTTATACTAAAACTCACCATACATTTGGAAGAGACATCTACTATTTTTACCTTTTCTGCATACTTTTCCTGTTCTTTTTATTATGGCAGGCAATAAATTACCACACAAGAACAAGCCAGTTACGGTTCAACTTCTAATATTTGCAACAAAATATTTTACATATTTATCTAAGGTAACATTTTTGTGATTAAAAAATAAGACATTATTTGTAAAAAAAAAAATTAGGCAATAGAGTCTTGTATAACAAAAAAGATTTCTATTCTTCAAAATGATTAATGATGTGTGTGTTTGTATGTGTTCATGAAAGAGAAAACCAAAGGGCAAGAGGAAAAAAGAGTGTGAGAGAGAGAAAACCCTTTAGTAAAGAATTCAATCAAGATAGTTCTGATTTTACATAAAAATAAACCTACAAAAGTCACTCATATATATGATATCAAAATTCATACATCAAAATACATGCACAGCATCATATATATATAACACAAATAAATACAAACACAATTACAGTCAAGAATACCCAAGAATCAATTAACAAAGAGGAGATACATCTCCCATCTTGCACTTGGAATTAGATTTTTAGTGTTGTTAGGACATCACTGTGATGGCTTAAGGTAGTTGCCAAAATAGTTAAAAAGAACAAGAGAAAGTAGTTTTTCGAGAAAGGAAAAGTTCATTCTAACGGTTTATATGGCAAATCAGGTCCCACCCGAGTGGCTTCAGGCATCATGAAGATTTCGATGCTGGATTTTATACACAGCTTTTGAAGGATGTCAGCTCTTTCTTGGAAATTGCCTAGGGTTTTGATCACCTATGTTCCCATAACAACTTGTAGCTATCTGTATCGCAAAGTCTCAGGGACATCATCAATTCCCCAAAACAACCTACCTGCAAGGTCTTTCACCTGGAAGCTCTCAATTAGTGACTAAGCCCAGTCCATCCTGACCCTAGCCACTCCAAAATACCCTAATTGCATCCACCTTACTCATGTCTGACTAAATGCCCAACTTAACAATGTTTGTGATGATAGCTGAAATTAAAATGCCTCCAAAATAGATTATTTATTCTGGGATATTGGCAGGGAATATATATATGTATATTTTTTTTTTCTTGAGAGCTGTTTATTTTATAGGAAAATCAGGTAAAGAGATTTTTTATAAATGCTTGCTTAAAGATCAATAATTTAAACTTACATGACAGAATGTAATGTGTTTTCCAAACATAAAACTACAGAAATATGAATCAAAAGCAAAGAAATACAAAAAATTTAGTACCATATGGTATATTAAGAACAAGTATTGCAACTGTTATAGGGGAGGAGGAAATTATCTCCTAAGAGACAACATAATTAAAAGTGAGAAGACTGTTCTTCACCTACATAAAGGGATTTCTAAAAACAAAGACTATTCAATATGATTACAAGAAAGAATTATAAAATAATTAAGGATAAATATACCTAAATGAGGATCTGGGGAAGATTAGCATATTAGTGACTGTCACTTAGAAAACAGATAATGGAAAACCATTAAGCAGAATAAGTAAATGTAAAAGAAATACATTTATTGTTCTTATGTATTTAGTAAGAACAGCAGAAAATACTGGAAAGAAATCTAAACCACTTAGATAAGAAATAACTGAAACCCTTCTGTAATGATTTTTCAGTCTTTGAAAAGTGTATACAAGATTAGGTTACATTGTGTGTGTTGTTTGGTAAAGTCCAAGTTGTAGTCGAGCCCTTCACCCAGCAGGTGTACCATATACCCCTACATTGTGGCCATTAGGTGAGAGTTCACCAAATAGTCTGTATCCTGATATTAATTGGAAATTTAACAAAAAAGAAAAGTATATAAAGGAAATATTCCAATTTATATTTAATAGATAATTTTTTAAGTTGGAAAATGATGTTTGATCACTTTTATTGATGCATGATTGCTTCCATTATAATATTTAACACTGAATGTGATATAACATACATTGTGCCTGAAAGAGAAGCTTGCTCCTGTCCAGGCTATAATTCTTTGTAGATGTAACCCAACCAGACAATGTTGTGATTCTAAGCATAAATACTGTACCTTTCATTAGAATTCATTTTTTCATGTTAACATTGATAATCCTTTAAAATGATTTGGTAAATAACCTGTGCAGCCTGTGAAGGTTATTATAGGACAAATGTTATAGGGAATCCATATTTATTTGAAAGAAGAATATACAGGGACTATGAAATGGGGCAACAAATTGAGTAAATATGTATCATTTCACTGGTTACCATTAATGTATAAAACTAAAGAATTTAAAAGAAGTTTTAAGAGGTTATTATATGAAAATATTAGTCAGTATTCCTTTCTCAACCTTCAACATGCCCATCTTACCTTTTCCAATCCATTTGAATTTCTCTATTTTTGTCCAGAAATGTTTTTATCTATCTTGCAAGATGGACAATTTTTCCTTTGTGGAATAAAAGATAAAAAACTTTAGATTATCAGCTCTTGGGGTTTCTTCCCTCCCTGCCCCCGTTATTAGATCCAAGATTATTAGACCAAATATTTGGAAGTACTTATCCAATTTTGTTTTCTCCCCATTGAATATTGATTGTATAGTTGGAGTAGAAGAGTGGATATGAACTGAAGGACTGCCTACAATGAAATAGTGCACTTTTCTGCCAAATTAGGCAATACTAGTTGCTGGTATCAAGGATCTGGAAGGAATAAATCAGTCAAAGTTAAAGGCCATTCTGTCACTATATGAGTGATAATTGCACATGGTGTTTGCTTCTGGAAATTATCTGAATTATAGTGAATAAATACTACTCCTGGAATCCATCAGGGTGATGACTTTGTATTCTTCACAAATTTTCCCCTGCCTCTCTTTTCTAAAAATGCCATGAGATATGTATAGGTCTTTGTACACAGGGTGGGTTTCTGGACCACTTGAATGATAGTATGATTTGAAAGTGAAAATTCTTAGTGTTCTAGGCAATTGGGAGTACCAGAAACCAACTCAGCACCACCTACAAAACAGAAACTCTGGTGAAAACTGTTGCTTTCAACTCCTAACTTCGAAACATTATGTGTAAGTGAATAAAACACATGTGCACTGGAAAGAGATGCATGCCAGAAACTTTTTACAACCTTTCTATGCAAATATCTATAAAGACTTAGAAAATAAGGTAGAACAAGATGGATAAACAGAACCATACACTTACTGTCCCTGTGATAGAAAACCAAATTGAATAATTATCCAGGCTGAAATGCACCTTCAAAAATAAATAGATTTAAACATATTGCAAAGAAAGAGGCATGGAACAAGGCGGGAAGGACAGTTTGCACTGCCTATGTCACTCTTCCCCCAACTCTAGGCTATGAAGCACAGGGAGAGAATCAGTGTGCTTCATGTAGTAAAAGCCACGTGAGTATGGGACATTGCACTGGAACTCAGTGCTTTGCATCAGAATGGACCCAACACCAGTCAGAATTCTGCCAGTGCCCACAAAGAGACTATTTAGATTAGCCCTGTATCGAAAGTAATCTATACCCTACCAGGATACAGCTGAGTTCTGGCTGGTTTCACTACAGCCTGAACAAAGGTTCAGGTTTGGTGTCCTAAGGTACCAAATAAATCTGAATGGCAAGCAGGCCACAGAGACTGCACTCCTCAGGCAAGCCCTGGTGCTGTGCTGGTCTCAAAGGCAGTGGGCTTAGTGTGTCACTTAGTGTCACACCAGCTGCAGTAGCCTTGGCACTGCCTGTGCTGGGACAGTTTTCTTCTCCTTTGGGAAAGAGAAGAATGAATACAAAAGATGTTTTCTTTTAATTTGAGTACCATCTCAGCTATAGAGCTATAGTAATTTAAGTCACCAGAGAATCCTGAGGCCCCCAACTGCAGGCCCTTGCTTTTGGACAGCATTTCTAGGCTTAATGTGCCCATTACTTCTGAAATAGCTCCAGTGATCACTGGCTTGATTACAACACTTAATCACCTCTGAAATCTTGGAAAGCCTTCTCAGGAATGATGGTTAGAAACTAACTAGAACTTCAGAATTTTCATAAATACCTAACTCTTCAATTCCCTGACATTGATGAACATCCACAAGCATCAAGAATATCTAGGAAAACGTTATCCATTTAGTTTAAAAATGGACTAAATAAATCACCAATGACAATTCTAGAGTGATGAAGATATGTGACTTCTCAAGGGTTTCAAAATAGCTAACTCCAAGGAGCTCAATGAAATTCAAGATAATACAGAGAGGAAATTTAAAATGCTAAACAATGAATTTAACAAACAGATTGAAATAATACAAAAGCAGAAATTCTAGAAAAATTTAAGTGACAAACTGACAAAATGTATGAGAGTCTCTCAATGGCAGAATTAATCAAGCAGAAGAAAGTATCCATGAGCTTGAAGAAAAGCACATGTGAAAATACTCAGAGGAGAAAAAAGAATAATGAAAAAAAGAATTGAGTACCCTTATAAGATCAAAAAAAAAAATAACTTCAAAAAGCAAATCTAGTAGTTATTGGCCTTAAAAGGGATATAGAAAAGACACTGAGGATAAACAGTTTATTCAAAAAATAATAACAGAGCCCTTTCCCAACCTAGTAAAAATATGAATATCTAAAAGTACAAAAAGGTTAAAAAACACCAAGCAGATTCACCCCAAGTTAGGCAAACTCAAGGCACATAATAACTGAATTCTCAGTGCTAAAAGGCAAAGAAAGGATCCTAAAAGCACCAAGAGAAAACAAACAAATAAAAATAAATAAATAAATAAATAAAAACTTTGCTACACCTGGCAGAAGACTCCTTAGTGGAAACTTTATAGGCCAGTAGGGAATAGGATGGCATACTCAAAATACTGAAGGGAAATAAAGTCCAACACAGAATTATCACATCCAGAAAAGTTATCCTTAAAACATAAACGAGAAATAAAAACTTTCCCAGACAAAGTAGAAGTGATTTCATAAATACCAGACTTGGACTACAAGAAATGTTAAAAAAAGTTCTTCAATCTGAAAGAAAAGTACCCTACAATCCACATAAAATCATCTGAAAGTATAAAACTCATTGGTAAAAGTAAGCACACAGGCAAATGCAGAATATCCTAACACTACAATTTCAATGTATAAATCACTCATATCTTTACTATGAAGGTTAGAAGACAAACTTATCAACATTAATAACTATAACAATTTGTTAGGAGATAGACAAATAAGATAAATAGAGACTTAAAAGTCAAATAATGGAAAGGATTGATTAGAGCATAGTTTTTTTGTTTGTTTGTTTTTAGTTTTAACTTGGCTTCTTTATTTTTTCTTTTTTTTTTTATTGAATGGTTACTATGTACATTAATGCACTCCTGGGGTACAGTGTGGGGTTTTCACACACAATCCGAAACACTTCCATCAAACTGATTAACATAGCCTTCATGTTATTTTCTTAGTTATTATTTTAAAACGTTCACATTCTGCTCTTAGAAAGATTCACTTGTACACTTATAAGATAAATCACAGAAGTGATCCCTCCAATCCCCCTCCCTCCACCCATTCCCCCCTTGCTTCTTTATTTTTTCATCTCATTGTGATCAGAGTTTAGTTGTCATCTGTTTAAATAGTTGATTATAAGTGTTGTTTGCAAACTTCAATACAAATACAAAGCAAAAATGTACTATTGATACACAGAAAATAAAGAGCAAGAAATGAAAGGATACTATCATAGAAAAATCACTTATACATGAATGAAGACAGGAAGAAGGGAAGAGAATTAACAAAATAACAAGAAAACAAGTAACAAAAATGTCAATAGGATTTCCTTACCAATCTATGGTGACATGTAAAGTACATAGACTAAAGATTCCAATCAAAAGACAAGTGTGACTGCATGTATAAACAAAAAGACCTAATTATATGCTACCTACAAGAAATCCACTTAACCTGTGGACACACATATCTTGAAAATGAAAGGGTAAAAAAAGAATAGATATTTCATGCAAATAGAAGCAAAAAAAAAAGCAAGAGTTGCCATCCTTATGTCAGATAAAATACATTTCAAGACAAAGACTGTAAAAGAAAACCAAAAAATGTTATGTAATAATAACAAAGAAGTAGAACAAGATAGAAGCAGCACTAAAAGGTCCCCCATCAAAGAAATGTTCAGGACCTGATGGCTCCTAACAAATACCCAAGAAAAGAAACATATAGGCCAAAATCTCTAATGAACACAGATGCAAAAATTCTCAGCAAAATATTGGCAAATCAAATTCAACAACATGTTAAAAAGATATCATGATTGAGAGGGATTTATCCCTGGGATGAAAGGATGATTTAACGTGCAACTAAATAAAAGTGATATGTCACATACACAAAATGAAGTACAAAAATCAGGCAATCATCTCAATAAATACAAAACAAGTATTTATTAAATTCAACATCCTTCAATGATAAAAACTCTCGGCTCGGTGCCTATAGCTCAACCGGCTAAGGTGCCAGCCACATACACCTAAGGTGGCGGGTTCGAATCCCCAGCCCGAACCCGTCAAACAACAATGACAGCTACAACCAAAAAATAGCCGGGCGTTGTGGCGGGCGCCTGTGGTCTCAGCTACTTGGGAGGCGGAGGCAAGAGACTCGCTTGAGCCCAGGAGTTGGAGGTTGCTGTGAGCTGTAATGCCATAGCACTCTACCCAGGGGGACAGCTTGAGGCTCTGTCTCAAAAAAAAAAAAAAAACTCTCAACAAACCGGTTATAGAGGGAACATACCTCAACACAATAAAAACTACAAACAACAAACACATAGCTAACATCATAATGAACAGGGGAAAACTGAAAACTGAAAGCCTTTCTCTAAGATTTTAAACAAAGTTAACAATACAATTCAGTAAAGTTGCAGGATATAAAATCAGCAGTGAAATTCAGCATGATTTCTATAGGCCATTAGCAAACAAACTAACAAAAAAAAATAATAAACAAAAACATCCAAGAAAGTGATCACATATATGTTAGCTACAAATAAAATAAAATACCTTGGAATAAACTTAACAAGAGAAATAAAATATTTGTACAATGAAAATTATAAAAATTTGATGAAAGAGGACACAAAAAATGGAAAGATATTCATGTTCATAAATTAGAACAATTGATATTGCTAAAATACTAAACAAAGTAATCTGAATATGAGGTCAGCGTGGTCACCTTCAAAGTACTCCTGTTGGCCATCTGGTGACCATAGTGATATTCAGCAATGAGGTATGCAGTGCCTTTCCTACAATGAGTTCATGAACTTGATTTACCTCAGACATATAAATATATATTCTCACCAGAATCATTATATATAATCTATTTTGATTATGTTTACTTTATATTACTCATTATAAGACATCTTAAACTGATCAAATAAAGGTTCCAAATTTACTCAAAAAGTAAATAATTGTCTTTTAATTGATTTATGTAATTATAACAAGGAAAGATATTCTGACTTTTATACATTTTCAAAAAAATGTTCCAGACCTTAAATCCTTGCTTACTGGTTCATTAAAACACCAAGGAAAAGGAGGACTCTGTGGAAAAATCTACCTGACTCCTACCACAATTGCGATAGTTCCATCATCCCTTACACAGGTCACATGGGGGTAATTTCTTGTGACTTCTGCAGTTGATCACTTTTTCCATTTTTCTTCCTATAGGCATTTATTGGCTTTAGGGTGGGAGAGTATTCAGCCTTCATTCAGACCACGTTGAAAATACCAGTTAATAATTCTGTGAGGCATGAAGAGTTGCATATGAATACCCAATACTTTCACCTCTGTGTGAAAACTGAGTTATGTTTTACACAATCTTTCAGTTCATCCACAACAGTAATACACTCCAGTTGCTTACAGCAAGAACTTTTTCATTAGTGAATCTTTCATTGGCTTTCTTTAGATCTCTATTTCAATTTGTATACTAGCATCTTATTTCTTAGGGTAGCTACCCAAATAGATCAATTGCATGTCTTATCTCAAGGGTTTTTTGTTTTTTTTTTAATGACACCACAGTTTACTTAGCTGATACAAAAAATGGCCTCACAAAGCAGATGTTCAAGATGGGAGTTGAGGTTTGGATCATTCCTGTGATCTGGATTTGGTCACAGGGTTACGAAGATTCCACTGCTGATTGCAGATGGGGAGGGTTTTCTGTGATGCTTAATTTTGTGTGTCAGCTTTCCTGGGCCAGTGTGTACCCAGACCTTTGATTAATCATTATGCAGGGTCTGTTTGTGAGAGTGTTTCTGGATGAGATTACCATTTAATTCAGTAGACTGAGTAATGCAGATTGCCCTTTCCCAGTGTGAGCGGGCTTCATTAGATCCACTGAGGGCCCAAACTGAACCAAAGTACTGAAGGATGGAGAATTTGCTCATCAGCCTGTCTTGGAGCTGAGGTACTGGTTTTCTCTTGTGTTTTGATTTGGACTAAACTAGAAGTTGTGCCATTGACACTTCTGGTTCTCATGCCTTTAGATTCTGCCTGGAATAATATCACCAGCTCTCCTAGTTCCCCAGCTTGTCAACTGCAGATATAAAGACTTCTCAGCCTCCATAATCTCATGAGCCAATTTCTTATAATAAGTCTTCTCTCTCTGTATATACATACATACATATATACATAAACACACACACACACAGCACCCATAAAGTTTATGAGCAATTGTAAACTGTGTGTGTGTATACAGTTATTCTTCCGTATATACCAAGGATTGGCTCCAGCACCCACTATGGATACAAAAATCTGTACGTATTCAAGCCCTGCTGTCAGCCCTACAGAACCCACATATACAGATAAAAGTTTGCCCTCCTTAATGTGAGTTGCACATTGCACAACTACATTTTTAATCCAAGTATGGTTAAACAAGACAGTTCAGACCCATGCTTTCAAGCATCAGCTGTGTATCTGTATAGGTATACACACATACACAGGTGTGTGCATACATATATACACATACATTCTTCTCTAGAGATTCCGATTAATACATTTGTTTTGGTTTTCTTCAGCATTCCAGTTATTGATATGTTAATGTCATCTGTGGTACTTTGGGGTGTAATATGAGTAGAAGGGCCACAGCTCTAGCAGTTGAAAGACGTAGGGGCAATAGTGAGCATAACATTTGTTACACTATTTGTCTCTTTTTAGCTGGCAAAGGAAATTTGAAAAAAAAATAGCCTCCTATTAGCCAATGGTCAACTCAGAACAAACACATTGTGATTAAAATAAGGCCTACATGATGGAATTTAATAATACCCTGACTCTTGCAATTAGAAGGGGTGATGTACAGAAAATTAGATCTGCTATTTTATCATGAAAGTGTAAGAAAGTAAAACAGGGTTGAGCAAAGTCACTAAAAGATCCTTTAATAGGCCCATTACTACTGTAGTCACTAGACTTTAAAGCATCCTAGACGTGGACCAGCAGGACTCTTTATTATGTGCAGACATCTACGTGGATGTGTTTTAAATGTTTAAACCACTAGACTACATTGAAAGACCTGGTTGGCAGAAGTAGATTCCTTTGCTCTTTTTGGATAAGAGTTGCTTACCATTGCTTGATTAACACGCAAAAGCCTAAACTGAAATAGATGTATTTTTTTAACATTCCTCACCATGCTCAAGATCAGTCTTGACTTTCCTTATCTACTATCAAAACTCAAGTGAATAAATACTCTCTTTGCAACTGTGTCTGGAGGAGATTATTTACTTACAATGCTACTGGTTCTTATTTGGAAGACATATAAAGCAGTGAAGTTTGAACTTGCACAACAAGGGAATAGGTCAAATATATAGCTGGACAGAAAAGAGTTTATTCATGTGGGAGCATTTTCTTTTGATTTAATATCCTGGCAAACATGCCCATAGTCAGCTTTATATTCTGCTCAGATGGCTCATTAAATTTGGGAAATGATGCTGGCCTGTAATAAATGAGATGGAGATACTAACTGTCTTGGCAGCATTTTGTGGAAAAGGTTAAAAAGCTCAGAAAAGTGGGCCATTTAGAATGAATTAATTATGTAAAATCAGAGAACCTAAGCTAACTATGTTCAGTAGGAAAGAGAAAAGTCTTCCCACTTACAATAGTGATAAGAAATGCCTTAGTGAACTGATACCATTGAGAATTTCAATAGAGTCTGTCCTTTGAAGGTGAGGGTTAATGGTCAGAGGCATGATCATAAAACTGGACTTCTGAGCTTAAACAGGACTCATAGAATCTCAGAACTATGAGGCCAGGACTTAGTACTTTACTGTCAGAGAACAGGTGAGTGACCTTTTATGGGCACCACGTCTAGACGTACAACTAGGAGTACTATAATTGTATAGACCTACCTCAGTGGTAAAAAAAAAAAAAAATGCTATCAGGTGGCACCTGTGGCTCAAAGGAGTAAGGCGCTGGCCCCATATGCCAGAGGTGGTGGGTTCAAACCCAGCCCCAGCCAAAAACTGCAAAAAAAAAAAAATAATAATAATAATAAATAAGTACTATCTCCATGTAGCTCTATAAACATACAGATATAGATAAGTAGATAAAAATTTGCCAAGAAAAACGCTGATGCAGTTACAAGTTGGAATGTCATTGTCCCTTATGGAGATTCCACCACTGAATCATTTCTTAATGCCAGAGTCCTTCATGATTGAGTCCCTTTAAGGAAAAAATCTTCAAAGAATCTTATCAGATCTATGTAATAATTGCTTCCCAAAAGTAACTACCTCCAAAGACGTTTTAGGGCCATGATAATTAGGAATAGTTACACAAGATCTTTCAAGGACATTTACAATCCATGGCTGAGCTGACACTGATATCAGGTTACACAAAATGTCATTAAGATACCTACTGCTGGCTTGGTGCCTGTGGCTCAAGCGACTAAGGTGCCAGCCACATACACCTAAGGTGGTGGGTTCGAATCCAGCCAGGCCCGCCAAACAACGATGATGGCTACAACCAAAAAATAGCCAGGCATTGTGCGGGCACCTGTGGTCCCAGCTACATGGGGGGCTGAGGCAGGAGACTCGCTTGAGCCCAGAAGTTGGAGGTTGCTGTGAGCAGTGAAGCCATGGCACTCTACCCAGGGGGACAGCTAGAGGCTCTGTCTCAAAAAAAAAAAAAAAAAAAAAGATACCTACTGTTGGCTTGGTGCCTGTGGCTCAAGCAGCTAAGGCACCAGCCATGTACACCTGAGCTGATGAGTTTGAATCCAGCCTGGGCCTGCCAAAGAACAATGACAGCTGCAACCAAAAAACAGCTGGGTATTGTGGTGGGCACCTGTAGTCCCAGCTACTTGGGAGGCAGAGGCAGGAGAATAGCTTGAGCCCAGGAGTTCAAGGTTGCTGTGAGCTGTGATGTCACAGTCCTCTACCCAGGTTGACAGTTTGAGGCTCTGTCTCAAAAAAAGATACCTACTGTAGTTGGGGTCTTCAGGGGCCAGCTGAGAAATGGCTTTCTGATCTACCTTTCTCTAAGGGGTTTGTTAAACTATCTTGTATTTATTGCCTTGGTCATTGATGACTTAATTAAAATGCAACTGACAGGAATTTCATTCCTTTGCTGAAACTTCAGAGTAAGAGCAATCACGGTAGAAAACGCCAAGTGAAAGTTGTTCTATTAGGTATGGATCCACAGAGCAACAGAATCAATAGGATATATATACATATGGGTGGATTATATATGTGTATGTATGTATACATAATAGGATATATATGGATGTATACATGGAGAGAGAGAGAGAAAAGGGAACTTATTGTTAGAATTTCTTATCCTCACATGATTACAGAAGACAAGCAGTCCCCGTGGCGTGCTGTGGGAAAGCTGGAGAACCATAAAATCCAATGATAAAATTCAGTCTGAAAGCCTGAAAGCCAGGGCAGCCCGTGCTGTAAGTCCTAGAGTCCAAACACTCCAGTACCTGGGACTTCTAGTACTTGGAGAAAATGGATTTCCCAGCTCCAGAAGACAGAAAATTTGCCTTTCCATTGCCTTTCCCCCTTTTTGTGCTGTCATAGTCTTCAAAGGATTGCATTATTCCTGCCCAGACTGATGAGGGCAGATCATCTTTATTCAGTCTACTGATTTGAATGTTAATTTATTCTGAAAACACTTTCAGAGGTTTTTTAGATATCACTTAATCTAATCAAGTTAACATAAAATTAACCATCACATTCTCCAATAAAAACGGTCTACTCACCAAAGAAAATAGTTAACCAACAGTGGATAATGTGGCAGAGATTTGACATTCTCGATAATAAAGGGGAGGTAGTGGTTGAAGTCTAAAGCCTCTATCACACCTCCCATTTAATTTAATAGAGTAACTTATGCAAAAATCTGATTGAATATGGAGGATGAGGGGGAAGCTTATGAGTCTAAGCACAGATAAACCTCAGTGCGACTTTTGTGTATGATAATGATATCTTTATTAGGACAGCTCAACACAGACTCTGACTCTGGTTCTTACATCTATGATCTGCCAAATATTCTTTTCTATTCCCTTCAGAAAAGCAGAATAAAGGCATTTCCATTCACCAGGATAGACCGCAGGCCTCATTTGTTGTCCTGTCCAGTCCTATAATTGTGCTCTATCATTGTCATGGGATGGTCTGAAGTAAACTTGGTAGTCTTGAAAACATAATATTGATCACTCACTATATTGATAATATCGAATGTATCAGTCCTAGTAAGCAAGAAACATCAAGTCTCCTTAATATTCTTGTAATGAATACTAGGATTTAAAACATAAAATCTACAAATTTTCAGGGGCCTGTCTCATAGGCGAAGATTTTAGGGGTGCAATTATCTTACATAATTCAGAATATCTTCCACAGTTAAGGACAAGATAGCCAATTAATGCCTTTTTTTCCTGCTGACATTGTCAAAGAGTCACAGTATTTGGTATGGTCTTTTGGACACAATGTATTACCACAAATGGGAATACTACATCAATTAATTTATCAGATGATTCTCAAAACTGCACAATTAAAGGCTTTCATTGTTATAAACTAGCATAAGTAAGAGAACGCCTCATAAATAAACATGTTAAAGTATCTGGAAGCCCTTATAAGAATATTAAGTGAAATTGATATGTAAAAGTAATGAAAAATAAAATGGAAGAGGAAAGTGAAAAAGTGTCTCCCAATATCAATGTCTTCTACTTTCTTATTCTACCGAAAAATAAATACTTTTAACAGTTTTGTTCATACTTCAAGTATAATAAATGTTATTATAAAAATTATAAATAATGCAGAAATATCATTCCTCTCCCATAAAATATTTTATATATGAAATATATCAATTTTCATTTTTAGTTTTTGTTTCTTTAGGGCAATTTAAATATTATGATTACATTTATTATATGATCTTTGTTGGAAGTTTCTACAGGTTTTATTAAAAACTATTTAAATAATCTGAAATAATTGTAGAATTTAAGAAATGGAAAAAAACTTGGGTACTATTATTAAAGAAGATTCTTATAGGATTAACAGGCCTGAGTCCAATCATAATAACTAATATTTTATGAGTAGTAACCATATGCTAGGAAATTTGCTATGTGTATTCTCATCAATTAATTCGCACAGCAACCCCACGACCTAAGTCATAGTGTAATCTCATTTATTTTTCACAATAAATATGACATAGATACTATTAATGTCTACCATTTCGATAGTTCTCAATAGAGGTGAATGAACCCCCTGGGGTAAACTTGGCTATATCTGGAGACATTTTTGATTGTCACAGTGGTGAGGCAGGGAGCAATGGCTCGTAGTAGGTAGAGATGGATCGGGGATGCTGGTAAGCAATGTACAGGCAGCCACTGACACAGAGCGCTGTCCAGCCCAAACGGTCAGGAGCATCACAGCTGAGAAATGGTATTAAACTTGAAGAAAGTGCTACTCTTAAAATTTACCTTTGCCTGAGCCCATTAAGCTAATAATGCCAGTCTAACAGTTGGTAGGGAAAACTTTCAGGAAAAAGAAAATCCTACTAATTCAGATGATAATTTTTAAACAAATTGTGAAAAAATGCAAAATCAAAAATAACATTCTTTTTTTCTTTCCTGACTCCCTTTGCTTTCCCTCAGATATTTTGGTCCTATTACATATTTTTGTTTAAGTTATTCTTTATTCTAAATAATTAATTTTCTCGCATATCTTCCAAATTAAAGTCTATAAAAACCCTCTCATTTTTGTCTTAGCTAATGTGTCTTGTTTCAAACGCTACCTAAGCATAGTATGTATTTTCATGTTTCATGAGACAATATTTCCATACTTCACTCTCTCTGATCTAAGACATAATGTTTAAAATCGACCTAAATTTAGCATATTACCTTTCTTAGTTATATTAATTTTTATTTTGCTATATTTCATCTACTAGTATTGCTCTCTTGTTTTTGGTATCCGAATATGCATCACATTTTATATCATAAATAGTGTTCTAGGATTATTTTTTCTCTTACAGTAAACAAATAGTAATTTAAGGATACAAACCTTTAAATCTTACATTTACTTCAAGTTTGTTGAAGACGCTTCTGTATTTTACATCAGTGGTGTTCACTGTTAAGATTAAATGTCATTATGAAGGAGCTAAGTAAGCATTAGTAGTTGGGGATTAATATTGCACTCACGGAATTTAGCCCATAATTGACTTTTGTCCCGATATTATCTGAGATTCCAAGACAGAGAATAGGGTACAAATTGTTCTCCACTGTAATACAGAGTAAAATATTGGTTATGTAACATGCAACTATCTAAAGTTGTCTGGCCTTCCTACAATATGTTGGAGTTTCATGAAGAAATAGTTGTTTGTTTACTTATTTATTCATTCAAAGATAAAGTCTTGCTGTCACCCTGGGTAAAGTGCTGTGGCATGATAGCTCACAACAACCTCAAATTCTTGGGCTGAAGCAATCCTCTTGCCTCAACCTCTGTAATAGCTGGAACTACAGCTATGTACCACCACGCCCGCCTAGTTTTTCTGTTTTTAATGGAGGTGGGTCTTGCTCTTGCTCAGGCTGGTCTCAAACTCCAAATCTCAAGTAACACACTCACCCTGGCCTCCCAGAGTGCTAGGCTTGCAGGCCTAAGCCACCACACCCAGCATATGAAGAAATGTTTAAATTAACTTAACTTCAGATGGTATATCTAGTCCAATAATGAGCCAACAATTTGGGGGGGGAATATTAATATTAAAAGGAAATAAGACAGATTACACTAAGACTTCTATTAGAAGAATCATTCTAATGAATTAGGTAGAAGTGGATAGGAATAGCAGTGCTGTTTTCTCTCAGTATCAGTGGGGGATTGGTTCCAAAATCTCCCACAGATGCCAAAATCTTCAGATACTTAAGTCCCTGATGTAAAATGACATAGTACTTCTATGTAACTTACGCACGTCTTCCTGTTACTTATAATACCTAGTGCAATTAAAGTGTTATATAAATAGTTATTATACTGTATCATTTAGGGAATAGTGACAGGGGAAAAAGTCATGTATTCAGAACAGGCACATTTATTTCCAGGTACATGGTATTTTTGATTTGTGATTAATTAAATCTATAATGCAGAACCCATGGATACGAAGAACTGACTGCATTCAAAGAAGACTTCAAACTGAAGTCTCAGTCTAAATCTCAAGACCTGGGAATATTACCTTATTGCCTATTTGAATTTCCAAATATAATCCTTACTTCTTATTAGAATCATATATATATATAATAGATGTTTATTATAAAATAAAATAAAAACAAATAATTAGTTACTTATGTGTCTGTATCAATATTTCTTCAAACATATATTTAGATTACCAGATACAAAGAGCCAGCTGTATATCTTAGTTTAATTCTGATTACATCATTATAATTTTAGGAAGTAGATTCTTTAGCTTACTTAATGCTTTTTCAAAATATATCTTTATGTTTATTTAAATTAGGATGCAATTTTATTATATTTAATAAATATAATGTACATTTAATCTTTTATTCTTTACAAAACATTTACATGACTCCCAAATGTTTCTCCCAAAAGTTTACAGATATTTTTATGAAAATTTTTTTTCACTTATGAAGGTTGGAATTACTGGGAAAATATCTTTAAACTTTATAATTTATCATATTTTCCTGGAATCAGGTTTTAACAAATATTTGCCTTTAATTTATTAGGTTTCATTTCTTGCTGTTTTGTCCATCTGGAAATTATTTTCAATATATTCACATTTTCATATTGAAAATAATTTTAAAATATGACTAGATATTTTTCAAATATATAATTGACTTTCTCAAAAAGCAATACTGAATAATTTTTTCATCCACTGATCCAAGTGAGACAGACAGTAAAGCAACTTATAAAATCTACATGCCATTATGAGGCTGTTCAATTATAGGTTGACAATAGTTTTTTAAAAATCAGATTTTAGCTTCAATTAATGCCAATTTTTCACTATTCTTCTTGTTCTTCAAAAATTTCCTTACAGGACATGCATGGTGGCCCATAACTATGTTTCAGCTACTAAGCAGGCTGAGGCAGAAGGAATACTTGTGCCCTGAGTTTGAGGCTCCAGTGAACTATGATTAGGCCACTGCACTCCAGCCTGGACAGCATAGCTAGATGTCTCAAAAAAGAAATTTCTTTGACGTTCTTACATAGCTTTGTATAAGAATAGCATGTGATTATCATTAGCACCCTCTTCCAAAAATAAAAGTTAGGCCTTAATTGTGTCTGCATTAGAAATCAACACTTTGGGTGTCACCTGTGGCTCAAAGGAGTAGGGTGCCAGCCTCATATACGGGAGGTGGCGGGTTCAAACCCAGCCCCGGCCAAAAACTGCAAAAAAAAAAATAAAAAATAAAAACCAGAAATCAATATTTTAATACTTCAAGGAAAATATTTATCTTTACAATTTTGTTTTCCCTACACAGAAATATTTGTTCAACAAATTATTCCTTAATGCACATCTGTAAATTTTTGTATAATATAGGGCTTTCACTTCTTACAATTAATTATTATATGTTATGATTAATTTATCCTGTGCAAGACTCTGCTCTTAAAAATAACACATTATATCATTACCATAACCTCTTGCAAGTCTATTTTATTATTATTCCATTTTACAGCTGTGAAAACAAAGACATGGGAGGTTGTTGCAATCACCTAAGGTCAAAGCTGTGAAGTGGTGGAGCCTATGTGATCTATTTTTAATAAAATAGACATGATATAAATACATTTAATACATATACTTACAAATGTGTATATAAATATATCCTAACATTTTTAATTTTTTTTTATTATAAACAAATTTAATGACCAAATGATAGACTGGTCAAAAACGTGCATCACCAAGGGCTGATCCCTGTACTAGGAAAGAACTCTCACAAGCACCTAAGACTTGACAAACAGTTCTTTTTTTTTTTTTTTTAAGAGACAGAGTCTCATTTTGTCACCCTCAGCAGAGTGCTGTGGCGCCACAGCTCACAGCAACCTCTAGCTCTTGGGCTTAGGTGATTCTCTTGCCTCAGCCTCCCAAGTAGACATTTTTAATTTTTTGAAGCAAATATGGGCATATATATATTTATACACTCACATACAATTAAGTTTCCAAATGGTTATCATTGGTGTACATTATATCACTGTTATAGGTTGAATTGTGTCCCTACAAAAGATATGTTGAAGTCCTACATATCAGGACCTGTGAATATTACCTATCAATTTGGGAATAGAATCTCTATAGATATAGTCAAGTCGAGATGAGTTTAGGTGTTTAGGTTAGACTAAACTCCAAACCAGTGTCGCTGACTGGTACTCTTACAAGAATACAAGGCAGAGACACAGGGAGAAGGCAGGCTTGTGAAGCCACAGAGAGAAGACGGCCATGTGGAGATGGAGGCGGAGATTAAAATGATGTTGCCCCATCCCAGTAATCTTGGAGCTACTGTAAGCTGCAAGAGGCAAGGGAGGATGGTCCTCTAGAAAATTCCGAGGTAGCCCTGCTAAAACTTTTGTTTTGACCTTCTTCTACTTAGAACCATGAGACAATAAATTTCTGCTGTTTTAAGCCACCTCGTTTGTAGCACTTTTTCAAAGCAGCTCCAGGAAACTGATACAATCACATTATTCTCATATTACTTCTAATAATTTCCAAATGATTTTAGTGTTTTTGGACAACTCCATTTTCTGTGATAGAATAGAAATTTATTCTTCAATTTTTAATATTTGTGTCTGGGTGCATTAGCTCATATTTCAACCACACACTTTGATCATTGCAATGTATTTCTCAGTCTTCACTTTAATGAGTCTCCTATAGTGTTGCGCTGGCTGTTTGTTTATTTTTAAAAAAACTTTTGAGAGAATATTTACATTACTAGGCCATCTGAATTCTTACAAGGAGTTCTTTTTTTAATTTAAAGAATGCTTTTTTAACATCTGTTGAAATGCTAAGTTTTCATTTTTACATTGAATATAATTTTTAACTCTACTATATAATATTTTTTGTCGACTATTCTTACATGTCTATGAAAATTGTTCTAAATGATGCAATTATTTTATACTTTAATGAATAATTTTATTTTATAGATTTTTATATCTGATTCCTCCCAATTATATCTTACAATTACTTTTTTTAAAAAACACACACTTTAGGAGTGTTTCATATTGTAAAAAATACAGAGATAGTAGTAGAGAGTTCTGACAGATCCTTAATTTATTTATTCTATAATTAACATTTTATTATACTAGGTTTGTTTAAATTAATGAACCACTGTTGATAAATTATTATTAAAGCCCATACTGCATTCAGAGTCCCTTTTTGTCCTCTAATGTCATTTTATATATCAGAATTTCCTTTAAGATACCATATTATGAGCTCGGCACCTGTGGCTCAAGCGGCTAAGGTGCCAGCCACATACACCTAAGGTGGCGGGTTCGAATCCAGCCTGGGCTCGCCAAACAGCAATGATGGCTGCAACCAAAAAAAAAATAGCCAGGCATTGTGGTGGACACCTGTCCCAGCTACTTGGGAGGCTGAAGCAGGAGACTCGCTTGAGCCCAGGAGTTGGAGGTTGCTGTGAGCTGTGATGCCACAGCACTCTACCCACGGGGACAGCTTGAGGCTCTGTCTCCAAAAAAAAGAAGATACCATATTGTATTTTCTTATATCTCTTTAGCCCAGTGGTTCTCAACCTGTGGGTCATGACCCCTTTTTAACAATGAAAATACATTACAGCATTAGGAAGTTTGAGAACCACTGCTTTAGCGTCATCTTGGTAGTGACCATTTCTCAGTGTTTCTTTGTTTTTGATGACCTTTCCAGTTTTGAGGAGTATTGATAAGGGCACTTCATGAAATGTTACTTACTTGGGATATGTCTGTTTTGTTGTGTGTGTTTATAATTAGATGAGGGCTATGAGGTTTTAGAACCGAGACCATAGTTTTCCATACAGTAAAGTTACTGTCTTGTTCACATTTCCATTCAGGATGTTTTAGAAGGAAAGGACTTGGAGCAATCTAGTAATATAAAATTCCTTATCTTTTAAAAAACACAGCATCATATATCTACCATTAAAGTATCAAACAGAATGATTTTGTTAGGTCCGAAAAAGCCTCCCAAAGTAGCCCCAACCGACAAACTCGAGACACACTCCGATGTAAGGGCATAAGGTGAGATTTTATTACAGGCCCCGGGTAGCCTGGACTCTCCTGGCATGCAAGCCTAGGACGAGCCCCGAACTCAGGGTGAAGGCAATTTTTATAGGGTACAGAAAGCAAAAAGGGGAGAAGGGTACGAGTACACTTTTGATTGGAGGTTGGTGAGGTCACTAGTAAAGAAGGAAGTAAAGGAGG
>CAUYTI010004528.1:0-40483 GCA_963575145.1 Galago senegalensis | reverse complement strand
CATGGAAGAAGCCCAAGTGCCCATTGATCCACGAATGGATCAACAAACTGTGGTATATGTACACCATGGAATACTATGCAGCCATTAAGAAGGATGGAGAATTTACATCCTTCATGTTCACATGGATGGAGCTGGAGAATGTTCTTCTGAACACATCATTTTTAAATTCAAAATTCACACATTAGGCTGGTAGCAGTGGCTCATGCCTGTAATCCCAGCATTCTGAGAAGCCAAAGTGGGCAGATTGCTTGAGCTCACAAGTTTAAGACCAGCTTGAGCAAGAGCAAGACTCTGTCTATAAAACAAACAAACAAACAAATAACAACAACAAAAAACAATAGCTGGGCATTTTGGCAGGCCCCTGTAGTCCTGTAGTCCCAGCTATCGAAGAGACTAAATCAGGAGGATCACTTGAGCCCAAGTGTTTGAGGTAGCTGTGAGCTTTCACACCATGGCACTCTATCAAGGGCAACAAAGTGAGACTCTCAAAAAGAAAGAAAAAAATTAACTACTATTAGTAAGGAGCCTGGGACTCTTTGGCAGTAAAATTCAAAAAAAAAAAAAAAAAAAAACAACCCTCATTCACTTTATTATTATTTCTATCTTGCACTTTGAGGAGTTGCTTATCTCCTATTAGAAAATACTAAATTATTTAAATTAAACAAATTACTGTAATTAAAGAATTACTGTCCAACTATGACAGGAATGTGAGGGAAGTGTATGTCCCTGGTAAAGACCCACTGGGAACATACCAAAGTATACTATTAATACACACTGTTTATAGTTAACAAAACATTGCATTTTATAGATAATTGAAACAGAGTGGAGAAATAACAGGACAGAAATATAACTCACAAGAGCCCACCACATGAGTCTGAGATTGGAAAGTGCCACCTGCATAAATTCTACTGATGAGAGTAAATATAGAAAATATTAATATTACAGTGATATATTAAAGTTATAAGTATTAATACTAAATAATAAAGTGGCCATATTGTGAATAGCCACTTTAAAGGTATATATTTGATAAATTTTGCTGAAAAAGACACATGAACAGAGTGATAAATATCCCATTTAAAATTGTATTTAAAAATTGGGAGCAGGAGGTACTAAAAAGAACTAAAAAAACTCACAATCCAATTTGTACCATTATTCATATTCCTCATGAAATCAATTTGTTGTAAATCTCATAGCCTTTTATCAAAGGTTTTAGTGCAACTATCCTATAAAACTCGTTTTATGATAGAGTTTGATAAAAGGAAAAGGAAAACAATTAGTTTCCATTGTCAGCTTTTATATAAAAGGAATGTCGGCTTTACTAAATGACAATTTCTCACTGTTAATATAAGCTGCACGCGAAATTATATAGCTAAAGTATTCCTTAAAAGCACATTTGTTCGATTTTAAAAGTCTGAGCTAAAATCACAACAAAAAACATCTGCTGAGATCTAAAAACATAATTTAAACTCCATGATGTTCAGATCTCTCTGGAGTAAGATGAATATTTGGAGAAAAAATGTTCAGTTGCATTTGACATAAAGACCTCTGTAAGCAGAGAAGTTACTAAAATAAATTTAGAATGAGAAAAATATACCAGGAATTGTTATATTATAGCTAAATATAATTTACACTGTGCTACAATTAATCTTTGTCAAGCAAAATAACAATTATTTTGCACTGGCACCAACATAGCTTGTCAGGCAACACAGCAAGGTGAGGAGTGTTAGCATATAGGAGGCAGGAGACTAAATTGGGCTCGAAAACAAGGGGTGCGGTCAAGATTAACACCCAAAGAGAAAATCAAATTAAGGGTGAGGAGCACAGTCTTTGGGCAACCCTGTAAACAGCAAGTCCTCATAATCAGAGCAAAAAGAAGTCAGAGGTATTTGCTATCAAGTCACATGATTCGGCTGCTCCTAAAAACAGGCTACATGACGCTGATCAGAGAAAAGGTAGGCGTTCCCATTATCCAACTAGGTTGTACACTAACAATATCGAAGAGGGAACAAGTGCGAGTTTATCTGAATCTGTGATTTGGTTACCAAGGCAGTTATAATCATAACTATCAAGCAACATGACCTTTATATATCCTTAGTTTATCAAAATAATGTGTAAGGTATCTGCTTCGTTTTCTTACTTTGCAATTTTGATCTTCTGAACCTACTTTTACAAGTCAAATCTGTGTCCAGATTTGCAGGGAAATAAAAGTCACAAAGTCAAGCTAGCTGAAATAAGTGAGGTCTCAGAACCGAACCAACCCTACCATGTATCTGAGTTCTAACAACTGGGCTACTTCCCAGCATCCCCACATGAGCGAACTCCACTGTATCCATTAATTTCACTAAAGGTTTCCTGTGCTTGTCTCTCTGGCCCAACTCCTTTCCTCCATCACTACCCAGGAACCCATCTACTGCTGAGATCCTATCTTTTCTCTTCAGACCTGCCTCTACATGCCTGCATGTCAGATCTTGACTCCTTTTTCCTGATATTGCTGGTCTGCTAGCCTGGGTCTTTCATTAATTGCTAATCAAATGAGCTGTGCTTCCCTTTGTCCTTATTAAGTGTGTCTGGTCTTTAGTCTCCTGTCATTTCTCTTTGATTTGTCCCACTGTCATGTAACCATGCACAAAGCACCACGACTTCCCTATTTGTATTCATCACAGTACGTGGTTCAGGCCCAAGCAAGCCTCTGCTTAATAAATGCTAATTAGCTGGATGAGGAACTGAGTCACGATGACAAGTTGCAAGATCATTAAATTATAACTGTAAGAATCAAATTTTTCAAATAAAATGAGTGTTGGAGACAAACATAATTTTTAGTCCTTAAACTTAAATGAACATTATGTTTGGTGCCAGTTACATATTGGATAATGCCATATTTTCCCAGGGAGGGTTATATGTCTCAAAGTTTCATCATTTTCTTCATTTTTGATATTCCTTTATTTATCATTCTTCTTGTTGCATTATTTTTCTGCATTTCCCCCATGTTTTTATTTTCCTTATTCTTTAATGCTGATATGCCATTGTATATAATGTTTTCCTCTGTATTAGTTCTTTGTATTCAAATTCTTAACTGGGATCATTCATTCTGGCACAGCAGAGTAGACTCAAGAAAAAATTGTTTAATTAAATAAATAAAACTGCCAGTATTCTGGTTGAAATCTGAAAAAATACATGTATACTTTAAACAGCTGAATCTCCATTGTTAAAGTCATAAATAAGAATGAGATTTACAACACAGGAAATTTACCTGATGAAGTTGGCTCTTCTTCGTTTGATGCTATGACAAGAGGCAAAGAGGTGAAGTGGGGAGATGGTGAGGGTGGGGGTGGGAAGAGAGAGAAAGTGGGGGAGAGAGAGAAAGAGAGAAATTGAGATTGCACATCACATGTTTCACATTTCCAAACAACAACTTGTAATTTTGTCTATACATTAGAAATAAGTCATTATCTAATGAAAGATTAATAGGTATTTACATTAAATTAGAATTCATATGTTCTTACGTACATTAGAATAGGTATTTATTAGAAATGAACATTCAATTGTCTGAATTTGATTTTTCTTTCCCTTTGCAAACAACATTGACCTTGATTAAGTTTAGTTTAAATTATTATATATTACTACAACATTTAAAAGTATCAAATGTACATAACATATACAAATACAAATATTAATTTCTTATTTAGCAAAAAGGAATTAAAAGGCATAGCAGATGGTCCAAAATTGTGTTCCATGACATATAAGAACGGAGTTATTAAACTTTAGAGTAACTCAGAATCACTTTGTGCTTTTCTTAAAAATGAAGATGCTAATGTCTCTCTCTCCCTCTCTCTAATGTTCTCTGCCATATACACAAACACACACTCGTGTACACCACCCACTTCAAGATTTGGTAGTGATGATTCTGTGCTAAGGACACAGGAGCCTGCATTTGAATGGATGACCCTAGGCAGTTTTAACTCAAGTGTTTCATCCTGTCCAAAATATATCACATATGGATAAACACAGGAGACCAGGACATGAAAATGCAATTTTATCCCAGAGCAGTGGTTAACAACCCTAGGAGTGTATTAGAATGCCAGCTTCTGGGCTCCGTATCAAACCAATTAACTCAGAATCCCTTTAAACGATACTAACTTGAGGCCGGGATTGAGAGAGTCTAGGTAATGTCAATATAAGGTAACATTAACTGTAACTCATAAAAGTATGAATCATTTTGATTCCTGTTCCAAGTGGCAGGAATGAGAGCAGCAAGACTCCAAGGGCAATAACCTACTGTGCTGTGTATGTCAAGGATGAAGCACAGCCATTATAAGGGGAAAAAAAATTGTCTGAAGCAGCTTCACAATTTTGCCCAGAATCCACCTATTCACTTTTATGCTTCCAGCCATACTCTGTGAGGAGGTATTTCTGCTCTGTGAACAAGTGCAGTCCACCCAGAATATCACCGTTGAAATATATGACATAAACCAATACTATTTCACTCAATTCATGAAGTTTTAAAATAAAAATTTGCTCAGCTGAACTGCTTATAAAGGAGCTTTGTTCTCAGCTGATTGGTTAACTCAGGTGCCCAGTGCAGCCAGGGAGCCGTCTCCAGTCTTCTCCACTAAGGTTACATCTGCACAGAGCACACACTAGACAAGCCCACTTTGTGTCCTGACAGTATTTCCCTCTCACACTGTTTGGCTTGTCTCCTTGGCACATAAAGAAATGGAGAAAGCAAACACAGTTGGCATGAGTGGCATGGAGAACATAAATATTTAAAAAGCTGTTTGCAGATTTATCATGTCCAAAATATATCATAATGTGTTCAAAGAGTAAATTTTTTGGAAGCTTATAGGAATGCCCTCTTAGGAAAATACCACAGCAGCTTGTACAGTGCTGACTTAGACGGTTCACTGTTAATAAAAGTTGAGTGATTCAAAATGAAAAAAAATTAACATTAAACTTATGGCTGGTCACTTTATTTGTGTTTACTCACTTAATTCACAAAGTAGCCAATTAAATGAAAATAACTCTCATCTACGAGAGGAAAATACTGAGGTTCAGAGTGACTGAACAATTTGTTTAGGGTCACTATGAACTTGAATTCATATCAGTAAGACTTCAAAACCAAATTGAGTCCACTATGCCTTGCTGTCTCACAAAGTACTGATTCAATGCGTCCTTAAGACAAAAAGGAAAAAGCTATGTGATAAAGAGTTTATTCAAAGTCACTCACTACTATTTAGAAGTGTTGGGTCACGGGATGAGGAATGGCTATATTCCTGGGAAGTTAGTTGGACTTACGCATAGGAGAATAAAAAAAAAAAAAAGGAATCAAAGCAAAATCAATATGGGGCTGAAGAGAGAAATCTCTTCAAGAAATTGATTTCTTTTTCTTTTATTTTTTTCTATTTCAAATTAATATGAGAGTACAAATATTTATGTTACATTGTTCTCATTTCTAAGATGAAGTTCAACTTGTAGTTGAGCCCTTCACCCAGGGCTCACATTGTGAACAAGAGGTGAGATCCACACCAATCGCCCTCCCTTCTCTCTCCCTCCTTCCTATTCTCCCCTCCCCTCTGCTAGACTATAACAAATGGATTTTTCCTTGAAAACTTCTTCATTTTCCCTATACTGCAGGGAGATCCACACCAATCACTCTCCCTTCTCTCCCTCCCCCTTCCTATTCTCCCCTCCCCCCTGCTAGACTATAACAAATGGATTTTTCCTTGAAAAGTTCTTCATGTTCCCTATACTGCAGTGAGAGTCAAGAGACATAGAAATATGAGATCCTGACTATGTGGTTAAATAAGCACACTAAGGAAGTGATGTCTAAGGAAGAAAGATTAGAAATGCTAAAACTGTATTATTTCTCCATTGTGTAGGTATAAGCAAGACATTTAAGGAAGGACCCAGCACATAGATAAAGGCAATTCCAAAGTTGTAAGAGTCAGCAATTAGAGTCTTTTAAAACCAAAGCCTCTAAGGCAAGCAGTGCAGTAACCTACACTTGAGCTTCAATACCTGGAAGCATCTTTGTAACAAATTAACAGCCTGAGAGTCTGCAGGTGCACAACTTTGCATAGAGTTCCGGATATGCAGTATCTACTTAGTGATGCTTCTTATAATACGTAGATGTCGCTAGTCAGTACTCACACTGTGAAAGCACACACACACACCCCCTCAACGACATAGACACGAGAATTAGTATTGGTATTAATTCATGGTTTTAGTTATCGTTGCAGCAGCTGTGCAAGCTAACTGCCTTATTGAACAAAACATCATGTACTTTTAACAGGTGGCAACTACAGCCCCAGAGTAAAAATAAACCTTAAAGTGGGCATGAGTTGCCTACTTAATGACATTTCAGTGAAACAAGTGTCACAGAAGGCACTATCACACTACCCAAATGATTCTTCACTCTTCCTCTTAGAAGTCATAAAATCAGCAATTTGTAAAAAATATTATACATCTGTGCCACATGCAGACTCCTCTAATTCTGGAAATTAAAACTTACACGCTAAGAAAAACAAAAATAAACTAACAAATTAACTCTTTATTAATCTATTCGGTCAGCAATTAGAAGGATATACTGCAGCTATGGTGATGGTAAGAAGGCAGTTAAGACACAAAGAAATATATCTGATATATGTGTAACATACAGAATTTAACTAAGTATAGTCTTGCCTTCACCCATAACAGAATTATCCTGTGTATCTGCTAAAATGCCCTAGATGCATTGAATTTGATTTGGGGTGTTAGCCCAGCCTTCTGCATTTTTAAACAGCTCTGCAGGATATTATGAACATCATGTTAAAAATACTGACTCTAGCCAATCAAAGTTTGTTTCACAGGGAAAGAACTGTGGGTCCAGTTGTTGGAACTACAGCAATAAATTGCAGGCTTACGAGAAAATGTTTGCAATATTCACTGTGGTGGTTGCCTGGGCTCTCAATGCTCTTTTTCTTATAACATTCTTAAGTGTCTCTGAGTATCTACATCAATCCCTTGAGAGAAGATGACTTTCCCATTGGATTTAAGGAAGAAGTTTGTATCTCAAACTAACCAAATCTGCTCCCTTTACTTGGCCATAGTCATTGGTGTAAGTATGGGTCTATGACCCATTTGGGGACAAAGACATGTAAGCGAGGCTTTCTTGTGTTGGGTAGGGAGAGTCTCCTAGAAAGACCTCCTCACTCTTCTAAGAACATGTTCCAGAAATAACTCGCCCTCTTCTCAGTTTTAGATTGAGACTGGAAGCCTGTGGCCCTGGAAGTTGCTGGTAAATGTCTTGCAACTGAGATGGGAGCCAGCTTTAAAAGAAAGCTGATCCTGCTCAAGGCAGAGTGCAGAAACAAAGCAATTATGTTCTTGATGATACTGTCGAGCCAGTGAATCCTATCAGCCATGAATCCTGACTCACCTCTGGGCTTCCAGTTCCATGGAAAAAACACATTTGCATTATTGTTTGAGTTGGGCTTCTGTTATTTACAACCAAATGGCATCCTGCTACAATCCTAATCACATTTGTTGTTCCCTTTAAAAATATATTAGAATGTATAAGGAATTAATTATCTGAGGCAAGTGAGACCAAGGGAACACACACAGCCACAGGCTGTGCTTGCAGAGGGCAGCTGGGATTTTGGTGCTTTATTTTTCTAGGGAGCTTGCTATCACACATCTATATAACAAGCCTATTCCTTTGATTTTGAAGTTAGTCACTCTTTTCCAGGATGGTCTGGAAGTGCACATATTCTTTCAGTGTGGTGGTACCTGGGGAAAGGAAGAGAAGGCTTTACACACACCCTCCTTCCCTTACTTCTTTATTTCTCCCTCACCTTTTTTCCAAAGTTATCAAATAGGAAGTACATTATCTACCAAAACCTAATGTGCTATATATTACTTGGATATGATATTATAAAAAACTTCTTCACTGGGTAGACTCTAATCTCTTTCGTGGTCTCAATAATTTTTTTTTTTTTTTTGGTCTATCCTTTAGTGTTTTTATGTTTTTTTTTTTTTGAGACAGAGCCTCAAGCTATCCCCCTGGGTAGAGTGCTGTGGCTTCACAGCTTACAGCAACCTCCAACTCCTGGGCTCAAGTGAGTCTCCTGCCCCAGACTCCCAAGTAGCTGGGACCACAGGTGCCCACCACAATGCCCGGCTATTTTTTGGTTGCAGCCATCATTGTTGTTTGGAGGATCCGGGCTGGATTCGAACCTGCCACCTTAGGTGTATATGTGGCTGGTGCCTTAGCCACTTGAGCCACAGGCACCAAGCCTATCCTTTAGTGTTTTAAGTAAACTTCATAACTTAGAAATTCTGGGGGAGGAGGCAAGATGGCCAACTGGAGCCAGTTTTCCATAGCAGCTTCCATCCAGAAGGAGAATTAAAGGACAGAAGTTTATCAAGTTAGCTGTTGGTTCGGAGCTGAGCCAAGAGAGAAGATTGAAGAGGGCACATTACCCTGCTGAGGCGAACTGAGACCCCAAGGAAACAAACAATAGGTACAAAACCCATGGCAAAGCAGACGAGAGTCCCCTCCCCCATGAGAACAGCTTGCAGTGTACTTTCTACAACAATCAAGCAGACGTTCAGATCTCTTCTTTTTCTATGCCATGGGAGTGAGCTGCTAAAAACCAGCTCTCCTTCCCCAGAGAGGACCCACTAGTATGCCATGGTTTCTCCTGCCAGGCATAAAATTGAAGATATACTCTACCTGCAATTCTGAACTCCCAGCACTTCCCTCCACTCCCACCCTTAGGTCTGAAAGCCTGTCTCCTGCAGAGCCCAGACTCTTGGGCATTTTCTCGAAAGGTATGGATAAGATGAGTGCTATTATAAGTCTGTGCTAAATCAGCGTCATGGGTGTAAAGTGGGGACTGTGGTGTGAGGGAGCCATACAGGAGAGGCAGAAATGGTGCCCTGTGTCACAGCACAGCTACTGCAGCAGGAACAGTATGGCTCACAGCGCTGGTCATATTCTCTCTTAGCAACCAGAGGGAGCTGGGCCTCTACTCCAGTGGCAGCCACAGAAACGCAGGCCCTGTGAGCTAAGAGTATGCCTGAGGTAGCACCTGCCTGGGTCAGGTGACAGGATGGAGACTAGAACATGCACACTCAGAGGCAGCATACTCTCGGAACAGGGCTTAGTTAGAATTGCTGCTGTTGTGAGCCCAAGATACACCTGCCCCCAATGGAGCATAGTTGAGACAAAAGCATGCCTAGGGCATCAGCCCAGGGTGAGGCAGGAACTGAGAGCCAATTGTGAGCTCTAACCATGCCTGCCTCAACGCAGAGTGCAGCAGAGACAGAGATGCCAGCTATGTGAGAATTGGCACAGCAGCAATAGCACCACAGGGCGGGGCTGAGGTGCAGTTTCTGTGAACTCAAACAGCACCTGGCCCACAGTGGAATACAGTTGGGACAGAAATGCAAATTCCATGAGAACATGAGAATGTAGTGGCAGCAACATCAATCTGAGGCAGGGCTGGAACTGAGTGACACTCCCCAGCTTCCATTAAGCTCCCAAGGTAGTCAGGCTTTGGCTCCCCCTGCCAGCTGGTGGCAGAGTGCAGCAGCCTGACCAAGGAGACAGAGAGCTCCCTGTGACTCAGGCAGATGCAAACCCCTGGCACATCTGCTCATTGGAGGGAACAGGGCCCCAGCCCTATGGTGTTAACAGTGACTGGGTGTGACAGAGATGCAAGGTGGGGAAGGAAGCATCAATCTCCCCAGACTAACTCATTTGTTGGGTGGAACCTTCTGACTCCATGGAGAACTAGAGCGAGCTACCCTTGAGCTGCCAGCAGACCCCTGCTATCTAGTTGCTGGAGACCTTTTCAACTCTCACACTTGAGACTTGGTGCTGACTGGGAAAATACATTTGGAACTCTTGACCTGGGCCAATCACTCAAGGACCATCTAAGGTGGTACCCTGGTTGTGTTGTTGGGGAATGTTTGATTTTCCTTTTCCAGTTGTTACCCGTTGGAGGCTGGGTGTCTTAGTTGCTTGTATATCTCCATAGCTCAGACTTCAACCCAGAGTAATTGATTCCCTAGGGCAGGACAGAGACCAGCTGAATACAAGACAGAACCACCTAGCACCCCCCCCTCCGCCAAGCAGATACACCGTTTCTCAGACTCTAGTATTATATGGGTCCTTTGCAAAGCTGTCGGGGAAAATCTGCAGTCACCAGTTCCAGCTCATGGGCACAGGGCTGGTTGATCAATATTCCAGGAGCCCCCAATCCAATTTCACCTCACCTGCTCATCTAACCAAATGGTGAAAAATAAAATCATGGGGAAGAATTAGCAGAAAAACTCTGGCAACATGACTAATCAGAGTAGATCAACTCCAGCCAAGGAATGACAAGGCAGACACAGCAGAAGATCCCATTCATAAACAAATGGCTGGGATGTTAAAAATCAAGTTTAGAATTTGGATGGCAAATAAGATTAACAGAATGGAAGTAAATTTGGAATTAGAAATTCTAGGAATGATTCAAAAGTTGTCTCAAGAATTCAATGAATTCAAAGACAAAATCACCAAAGCTTTTGACAGATTTAGAAAAGAATCTTAGCCCTCCAAGGTATGAGAAATACAGTAGAATCCCTCAATAGCAGAATGGAGGAGGCAGAAGAAAAGATTTCTGACATTGAAGACAAATCTTTTGAATGCTCCCAGATGCTCAAAGAGAAAGAGAAGTGGAGAGCAAAAATGGATCATTATCTCAAAGAGCTGTGGGATAATTCCAGAAAACTAATATTTGCTTTATAGGAATTCCTGAAGGTGATGAGGTTGCTTCAAAAGGCCCAGATGCTCTGCTCCAAGAGATAATCAAGGAAAAATTTCCAAACATGGCAAGAGATTCTGAAATTCAGATAGGAGACAGTTTCAGAAGCCCAGCATGACTCAATCCAAATAAAGCATCTCCCAGACACATTATAATTAATTTCGCCAAAGGTAATATGAAGGAGAAAATTCTGCAAGCAGCCAAAGATAAGAAAACCATAACCTACAAGGGGAAGAATATTAGAATAACTGCAAATCTCTCTGCTGAAACATTTCAAGGTAGAAGAGGGTGGTCATTGACTTTTAATCTCCTAAAACAAAATAATTTTCAACCCAGGATCCTGTATCCAGCTAAACTAAGTTTCATTTATGATGAAGACATTAAATACTTTAATGACATTCATGTGTTGAATAAATTTGCTATAAGTAAACCAGCTCTACAGGATATTCTCAGACCCATCCTCCACAACAACAAGCACAGTGCTCTACCACCAAAGTAAACTCACTCAGATGATCAAATTCCAACTTTCACAGTGGCAAAAGGATTAAAAATGTCACTGGACTTTTGAAAAACTCGATACCCAAAATACTACCAGGCTTATCAATATTTACAATTAATGTGAACAGCTTAAATTGTCCTATAAAGAGGCATAGGTTGGATGAGTGGATACAAAAACTCACGCCAGATATCTGCTACGTACAAAAATCTCATCTTACCTTAAAAGATAAATAAAGACTAAAGTTGAAGGGATGGTCATCTATAATTCAGGCAAATGTCAATCAGGACAAAGCAGGTGTTGCAATTTTATTCGTCGATACAATAGGCTTTAAACCAACAAAAGTAAGGAAAGATAAGGATGATCACTTCCTATTTGTTAAGGGTAACACTCAACATGATGAGATTTCAATTATTAACATTTATACACCCAACCAGAATGCACCTGAATTTATAAGAGAGACTCTAACAGACACGAGCAACTTGATTTCCTCCAGCACCATAATAGTTTATATATATGTATTAATAATAGTCAAGCTGAAAAAACACTCAAGGTCTCTATTCCTTTTACAGTAGTGCCAAAGAAGATGAAATATTTGGGAGTTTACCTAACAAAGGACATGAAAGATCTCTATAAAGAGAACTATGAAACTCTAAGAAAAGAAATAGCTGAAGATGTTAACAAATGGAAAAACATACCATGTTTATGGCTAGGAAGAATCAACGTTGTTAAAATGCCCACACTACCCAAAGAAATATATAATTTTAATGCAATCCCCATTAAAGCTCTACTGTCATACTTTAAAGATCTAGAAAAAATAATACTTCATTTTATATGGAATCAGAAAAAATCTTGAATAGCAAAGACAGTACTCAGGAACAAAAACAAAGTAGGAGGAATTATGTTACCAGACCTCAGACTATACTATAAAGCGATAGTGATCAAAACAGCATGGTGCTGGCACAAAAACAGAGAGGTAGATGTATGGAACAGAATAGAGACCCAAGAGATGAATCCAGCCACCTATCGTTTTCTGATCTTTGACAAGCCAATTAAAAATATTGAGTGGGGAAAAGATTCCCTATTTAACAAATAGTGCTGGGCTAACTGGATGGCGTCCTGTAGAAGACTGAAACTAGACCCACACTTTTCACCATTAGCTAAGATAGACTCTCACTGGAATAAAGATTTAAACTTTAAACATGAAACTATGAAAATACTAGAAGAACGCGTAGGGAAAACACTTGAAGAAATCAGCTTGGGTGAAAATTTTATGAGGAGGACCCCTCGGGCAATTCAAACAATGTCAAAAATACACTTTGGGGACCTGATCAAACTTAAAAGTTTCTGCACAGTGAACAACACAGTAAATAAAGCAAGCAGACAACCCTCAGAATGGTAGTAGATACTTGCTGATTATGTCTCCAACAAAGGTTTAATAACCAGAATCCACATAGAACTCAAACGTATTAGCAAGAAAAAAACAAGCAATCCCATCTCAGGGTGGGCAAGGGACTTGAATAGAAATTTCTCTAAAGAAGATAGGCACATGGCCTATAGATATATGAAAAAATTCTCTCCATCCTTAATCATCAGAGAAATGTAAATCAAAACTACTTTGAGGTTTCTCACCCCAGTAAGATTAGCCCATATCACAAAATCCCAAAACCAGAAATGTTGGCATGGATGTGGAGAAAAAGGAACACTTCTACACTGCTAGGGGGAATGCAAATTAATTTGTTCCTTTTGGAAAGACATCTGGAAAACACTGAGAGAACTAAAAATAGACCTGCCATTTGATCCTACAATTCCTTTATTAGGTAGTTATCCAGAAGACAACGAATCGAATTACAACAAAGATATTTGTATCAGAATGTTTACTGCAGCCCAATTTCTAATTGCTAGGTCATGGAAGAAGCCTAAATGCCCACTGTCCCACCAATGGATCAAAATTTTGGTATAAATTGTGGTATATGTACACCATGGAATACTATGCAGCCCTATAGAAAGATGGAGACTTTACCTCCTTCATGTTTATATGGATGGAATAAGAAAATGTTCTTCTTAGCAAAGTATCTCAAGAATGGAAGAAAAAGTATCCAATGTACACAGCCCTATTTTGAAACTAATTCATAGCTTTTATAGGAATTTCATAACCTAATTATAGCCTAGAATATGGGAAGGGGGTAGGAGAGTGGAAGTGAGGTGGGTGGATGCGGGAGGGAAGGTGATTGGTGGGGTCACCTCTACGGTTAATCTTACAAGGGTACAAGTGAATCTTTCTAAAAGCAGAGTATGAATGTCTTGACACAATAACTACGAAAATGACATGAACGTTATGTTAACCAGTTTGATGAGAGTATTTGAAATTGTATATGAAAACAGCACACTGTATCCCATGATTGCATTAATGTACATAGTTATGCTATAAGAAATAAAAAAAAAAATAAAAAGTTTCAGAAATAAATACTGGTGATGGTTGCACAGAATTGTGAAGGTAATTAATGCCACTGAATTATACACATTAAAATAGTTAAAACCATAAATTCAGCTATCTATATGTATATATATAATACCACTTTTAAAAATTGTAATGTCATGTTAAAAAAAATTATTGAGGTATGTGCTTAAAATTGTTTTTAATAAACTACTTATTTTGGCAGCTCAAGTTCTTCAATATCAGAACCTTCCCTCCTATTTTACCTTCATCTCATATCAATTCATGCCCTACATGTCTTTGTACTAAACATTTTATGAGTCATTAGAAGAGTAGCTTCAATCTTTTAGATCTGAGGATGTTTACACTCTTAAACATTAATGAAGACTCCAGCGAGTTTATGCATGTGGATTTTGTCTCAAGCTATTTGCCATATTAAATATTTAAGTTGAAAAAAAATGTTGTAAATATTTATCAATTTCCTTTAAAAGTTACAATAACCAATTGTGTGCTAAAATAAATAGTACTGAAAACTAGTTTTAAAAATAATAAAAAGAACATTGTGTTATAATTCTAAAAATCTATTTACTATCTAGTTTAGTTTCATATTTGCTTCTTTAAACTATCTGCTGTGTTGCTTTGGTTGCAGTTTATGAAAGCTATCCAGCCTCACATATTTATGTCGTTGTAAAGGGAAGAAGAGTATTTTAATAGCATTTGCAAGTAACTCTGAATGTTCTTTCATACTACACCAACACATGACAAATAATAGTTATTTACAGGTTATTTGTAGTATGCAATCTGAAACCATAGTGATGAACTTTTCACACTCTATATTACGTTAAAATTCATTGATCTATCGTATACTTAAAATGCATCATTTACTCATGCATGATTTTATCATTTCACTTAGAAAATACTGGTTCCCTGACTTCTGCATATCTACCCAAAGTTGACACAATTCATTATGGGATACCTAACCCCAAATCACAAGTGTTAACATCACCAGTCTCCTTATCAGAAATGACTTTAAGTTTTGGGAAGCTGTTAAGCTTACTGTACTAAACACAAAGATAATATTCTAATTTTCACTCTGGTCCCTTTCCTTGAAGTGATACTCATAGTATTCATTCTTTAGAAAATGTCTGCCACATACCTACACTTGAATAACCTTTGTTTAGTTATTAGAATCCAAATTTTCATAAAATATAAAATAATTAACTAAATTAGCTTAGCCATAGCATAGGATTAGGTACAGACTTTCAAAAGAATAAGATGGAGTCTTATGTAGTAAATAATAATAGCTAATAATATATATTTTTAAGTGAAAAAAGCAATTAATTGAATAATATATTTACTATTCACTTTTATAGTTAAAAATGATACACATGTAAATAAACAAAAATCTGAGGCATACCATCTGTCAGTACAAGTAAATGGGATTTATTGCAGTAATGAAACAGGAATTTCATATTTAAATCTATATTATTGGAACACTTTATAATAAATGCATATATTATTTTGCAATTAAAAAACAAAGCACAAAGATTAATCTCAGTATTGGGGAATATATGGAAATCACATAGAGATAGAAGTTGTGCAAGGAATAAGCTGGTCCTTATAAAAGTTAGATAAAAGGAAAGAGGTTTTTTTGAATTATGTGGATAACCTACACTAAATAGTACGCTTAAATAATTAAGCCTTATAAAATAGTAAAACATTAGATCATTTTGTAATAACATTTTCTTATTAAGAGTGCTATATTTAGACTATATCAATATATATATACAAAAAAAATCTCTGATATTTTCTTAAAAAATATGATTAACGACTCTTACTGGACAAATATTCTTAAGGATATAATTTCAACCAGCAGAAAAAAAAATCAATTGCAATAATTTTGTACTGATAGATAATTTTCCATGCATTTTAATACACTTATTTATAAGAAACATTATGATGAAACATACTGAAAATTCCATGATTATAAGCTAATAATCATACATGCTATAAATGATAGTAGTTAATTACTTCTTTGACATTTAGGGGTTCAGATGATATAATCACATTCATTCTTGAATGTAAACTCCAGGAAAATATAATTGCTATATGCAATTACCACTATTATTACTCTAGTAATCCAAATGATATCTGTTTCTACGAAACTATTTAAAATGAAATTTTGTACTTACTTTCAACAATCACTTGTCTGTCTTCCCAGTTATCTTTAATAAGCTGGATATTTCCAAAATGTGCATCACTGTAAAAGATTCGATTGGTACCTTTTCTTCTTTGATTATAGTCAAAAGCCAAGGCTATGACATTCTTAAAATAATGTGGATTCTCATATGGCCTTATTGGGGAATTTAAATTGGTTTCATCAGAAAGATGTATACTTTTTAATATTGTTCTCCCTGAATATAGCAAATAGCCTTCATGCCTGAGGCAAGTAACTCCATCCTCTGCTAAATATCCATGGGCACAAGCACAAGTTCTCCTGGAATTTCCTCGATAGAGACAGAGTTGCTTACAACCACCATTGTCCTTTGCACAAACATTGGTCCCTAAAGTAGAGGAAAAAAATACACATACACGTACATTTATGTTTTCCTTTTGTTTTTGAAATAAACTTCTCCTTACAGAAATATTAAAAAATTAATATTAATATTCATTTTATTCCTAATTTTAAGATTCAATAAAAATGACAATAAAAATGTCATGGTATTTTAAAATCTTATTCTTCTGCTCCCTTTACTATTCAAATAAAAAGAATTTCAAGCTCAATACTGACATTGTAATAAGTTTTACATATTGTAATCTCTGATACAATACAAATAATCTCTGACTTTTTCAAAACATGAAGTGAATTCACCAAAAATAACGTACTGCTTTAAACTTTGTATTTTTATATGATAAAGTATCAAAGAAATTTGTGAGTAAAATGTTCCTGACCTATTAAATACATTGGGCATTACATTTTCATTCTAATGTTGAGTGAAGATATATAATATGCACTTAAGATTTCATCAGGCTAATTCTCTCTCCATCTTCAAAATTATTATAACTTCCTTTGACACAAAAAATATATACAGTCACAATTTATTTTAATAGAGATAAAAACAATACTTAAATATCCAAATCATTTTCTTTTCAGTTTCAAATATACATTTTAAGGGAAATGACAACTTCAGCAATATTTTACACTAACAGCATCACATCTGGGGCATAACCACTTTATATATTAAAATATAATCAAAAAAAATTCAACTGCATTTTATTATCTATCCCCAAATTATACTTTTAATTTTTTCTCAAATCAGTATATTTATCAAGTTTTTTTATATATCTTAGCCAAAACCTATACTCATGATAGGTTGGACATCTAACACATATATATCCTAGGCACATATACTTAGGTATTACTTGTTATATATTAATTTCATTAAGTTGCTATATAACTTTTATAGTAAATTGATATAAACAGCAATTAGGTTTTGAACTTATATTAAAATCCTTGCCTTTAGTTTGACAAATGTTTTTAAAAAATGAAAGAAAAATAACACAAAATGTATTAGTATTTATTATATAATCCGTTACGAGTGCCGACCTTTCTCTCTTACTCGGTTAAAGATTTTAACCTCCTTCAGGTTGACTCCAAGGCCAGTTCTCATGGTTACTGTTTCTGTGGCATCATTCTTGTGGCCCCTTCTGACCGACCCGTTGGCATGTGCTCTGGCAAAAAGTTGAACGTACATGAGCAGCAATCTTCAACTAATTAAAATCAAGACAGTTATTTAAGCTAAAGATAACAGATGGCCCAACAGAAGGAAAAGAAACCAACTTTAGTCTGTGACATTGAAATGCCTGAGTCTAGAATAGCCTAGTGCCTGCCTTTTCTGTGGAAATTACATGGCTTTGTGCGATCCTTTTTGTGACCTTGCTAAGAAATGGCTAATCCTACAAGGGTAAAGAAACTGGCACTGAAATAACATTTTGAGTCTGAAATACTTATGAAAAAATAAATTACCTGTCAGACCAGTAGATGTAAGCCCCAAAGACTGCAACTGAAAACATATCCACATTGTTCCCTGACAGCACCATCTCACGATTCCCTCCAGTCTCAAGGTCAATTCTCTCTATCTTGTCTGTGCGAGCATCACACCAATACAATTTATTTTCCTAAAGATCAATTAAAAAGTTAATAGAACCTATTTTTGACAATTTTGTTAAGAAAATAACTGAACACTAAAATAGATTGATGCAAATTATCAGTAAAGCACTTTAAATACTTAAAAAAAAAAAACACACAACAAACCTCATAGTCAATGGAGATGCCATTCGGCCATGCTATTCCCATGCTTACAAGGATAACCTTCTCTGAGCCATCTAAGTGAGCCTTTCCAATGCAGGGTATTTGTCCCCATTCAGTCCAGAATAAGAGGCTGAAATTAAATTGTTGATTTATAATAATATGAAGATATACACAAAACAGACATTATTAATAGCAGCAATAACATATTAAACAGAATAAAAGTAATTCTGTATTTCAGAAATTAATATACAATGTGTTATGTTTGCAATAAAATAATTGTTATTTTCAAAAATATTTAGCCAGCCATACATATCACTAGGATGGATTCGAAATCTTACAAAAGTATCAACTGTACATGGCATTTCATGTTTGACACGCTCTTCTTCAACCTGTTTGCATAATTACTTCCTGTGTTTTTATCTCAAATACGTCTTTTAAGAAGTGTTCTTTTTCCTCCCAGATTATCATATCACATATTCTGCTTTGTAACATGGATTTACATTGTTATTTATTACTATTTCTTACCCCACTAACTATAAGCTCAATAAGGACAGTGATTTTTTCATCTCCCCTATTCATTGTTATTCCTATATCAGCAGGTAATTACAAATTAAAAAATAAAAATATGTAAATGCATATTACTTTTGATTCTTTCCGCATAGATTGCTAAATGCAACTATTTTCATTTGAATTTAAAAATTATCTGATGAGGTCATCTAAAAATATGGTTTCATACAAAGGAAGAAATTCTTATTTTAGTAATCTTAGAAAATGAAATGTTATGTAGGAGGATTATGAAAGAAAATACATGTATAATACAGAAAGAAAATGTATACTAAAATAAAGCAACATGTCAAAAAAATTAAATGTAGGAAAAAGGAGGTTATTGTGTGATCCACTGTATTATTTCGACTCATTTGCTTAACAAATTCAGTATTTATAGGACAATACAGAAATCTATGCTTTTTATTAATTGTGATTCATTCTTAATTTTAGGTTGTGCTCAC
This sequence comes from Galago senegalensis, assembly GCA_963575145.1. Classification (NCBI taxonomy): domain Eukaryota; kingdom Metazoa; phylum Chordata; class Mammalia; order Primates; family Galagidae; genus Galago; species Galago senegalensis. Next base: position 21,444 of record CAUYTI010004528.1, on the reverse strand, counting down.
TGAGGTTTTTATCTAAGTATCAGACAAAAATAATGACTAACGTCTAGAAAAACATAGCAACCATTGATTCAATGAGGGTGTATTTCTGTGTATATGTGATACACATAGATGTGAATAAATAAATGTGAATTATCATTTATAAAAAAGTAAGATTACATATTGAAAAATTAAAGACAACCTACATTCACAGTTTGTATGTACTCAACTTAGTTATTATTTAACCATGAAAAACAATACATAAAAATTTGTATTCTCTTTACTCATATTGTTTTGACTTATTACATAGTTAATTATTTTTCTTTTTTCTGACTGGGGCTGGGTTTGAATCTGCCACCTCTGGCATATGGAGCCTGCGCCCTACTCCTCTGAGCCACAGGCATTGCCCCATAGTTGATTTTTTTAATCAACATATTTTTAAGTCAACAATAACATAAATATGTTATAGATTTATAAACAACAAAAGAGAGGCGTGGCCAGAATTCTAAGACTATTAATACTTTTAATTAATACTGTGATACTTTTATTCATGTTTAAAAGCTATGCCAAAAGAGAAAAATCTGTAGCAGAAATCCAATTAATATTTTGTTGGTAAAGTCTTGGTGAAGAAAGCATAAAAATACCTGTACTTTTATTAAAGTCAAGACTTTTAAGACTATTCTATATAGATTATTTTAAGACTATTTTAAGACTATTCTATATAGTCTTAAAAGTCTTGACTTTAATAAAAGTACAGGTATTTTTATGCTTTCTTCACCAAGAATTTACCATATACCCTTACTGGATTAAAAATAATACTTGTAGTAAAATAACTAGAAGATAAAATTTATTGTACCAATTAATTATTTTGTTGCTAACACTTTTATATGTATATATTTTTTTCAGATTAATATGAAAGCACAAATGATTAGGTTACAATGTTTACATTTGTTAAGTAAGGTCCCTGTTGTAGTTGTGTCCTGTACCCAGGAAGTATGTCTTATACCCTTTACATTGTGCCCATTAGGTGGGAGCACACCAAACTCCCTGCCTCCTCCCTTCACCTCTCTCCCAAATTGAAATAAATTGAGTTGTTCTCTTGTCTGGGCATGTATTCATCTATTGACTGGCTTCATATTAGTATTGAGCACATTGAATACTTGCTTTTCCATTCTTGAGATACTTTAGAAAGAGAATGCTCTCTAATTCTACCCAGGTTAATAAAAAAGATGTAAAGTCTCCATCTATGTTTATGGTTGAGAAGTATTCCATGGTATATATATACCACAATTTATTCACCCATTCATGAGTTGATGGGCACCTGGGTTGTTTTCAAATCTTGGTGAATATAAATCAGGCTGCAATAAAAAATCTAGTGCAAATGTCCTTATGATAAAATGATTTTTTTTTCTTCTGCGTAGATGCATAGTATTGGGATTGCAGGATCCATGGGAGGTCTAATTTGAGTTCTTTGAGGATTTTTCATACTTCTTTCCAAAGAAGCTGTATTAGTTTACAGTCCCACCAACATTATAAATGTGCTCCCTTTTCTCCACATCTGTGCCACAATCTGCAGCTTTGGGACTTTATAATGTGGGCTATTTGCACTGAAGTTAGGTAATATCTCAGGGTGGTTTTGATTTGCATTTCTCTGATGATTAGGGATGATGAGCATTTTTAAAATATGTTTATTAGCAATTAATCTGTCTTCTTCAGAGAAGGTTCTGTCATGTGTCTTAGCCAATGATAAATGGAATTGTTTGCTCTTTTTCTGTTGAAAAACTTGAGTTCTCTGTAGATTCTAGTTATCGATGCTTTGTTAGATTCATAACATACAAATATCTTTTCCCATTCTGAAACTTGTCTATTTGATTTAATTATTGTGTCTTTAGATGTGCAGAAGCTTTGCACCTAAATCAAGTCCCATCTATTTATTTTTGTTACTGTAATTGCCAATCAAGTCTTCTTCATAAAATCTCTCCCTGGGCTAATATCAAGAGTTTTTTCCACAATTTCTTCTAGGAGTTTTATTGTTTCATGTCTTAGATTTAAATCTTTTCTCCATCTTGAGTCAAGTTTTATAAGTGATAAAAGCAGCAGATCCAGTTTCAGTACCACTTAAATTTTCAAGGAGAAATGTCATTGTGTTCAAATGGCAAGTGATGTCACAATATGAAGGAGGTGCTCTGGCAGCCACCACAGACATGTGTTCACTTATTTAATCTGATTCTTATCATATGCTTTAAGTGACAATACTCCAGAATGTCACCATAGGGGGTCTTGGTCTTTGCTGAAGCCTAGATAAGGCTTCCCTTAGCCCATGCTGTTATTAAAAGTTTAAGTCTGTGTCTGTCTCCTCATTTCCTTTCATTCTCCCATCTCCATCAAATACTAGGAAAGAACCAGTGAAGATACAGGACACTTAGGTTGTTCTCTCTTTGTGTGTAAGCCTAAAAAAAATACTTTTAAGTTAAAATTTGCTTTCCAGGTCTCCTCCTAGGTCAGTTATTCTTAAGTATATATTTGATTCCTTCTTGACTCACTACATTATAATATTGAATAATTATATAGAACGATTACTATGTGTTGAGACAGCACATCCTGGAGAGGTATGGAAGAAAATTCTTCACAAAGAAAACCTGCTTTGACACCAATAATCCCATAGCATGTTATGCTTATCAAACTATATTATAGTTTCTTATTTTATATATATATTTATATCCTCATTGCCCATTTGCTGATTTCAACAGATACATATACAAATACATGGATATATTTATGATATCAGCTTGTCATTCACATATTTACAATTTTCTTAAGTGAATGGATGATATTTTATGTATGTTTGGCATAGAATAATGTTTCCCCATAACTAATTAGAAGTTTTCCAAATATTAAACTTTAGTCATTTAGAGCCTAGAATCTTCAGTTCATTCATGAGCTGATTTAGAATCCTCAAAATATTATAGAAAGTTTTTAAATTTGTTTCATTACCTGCAACTATCACCATTATTTCTCTTATAACAAAAAATTGAATAAGTTTGATTTACATCTGTTGCCTTGCCTTAACATGAAAATTGCACTCTAAGAGATGGTATTAAGCCACAGTATACTCTTGTTATCCCTACGGATATTAAACTGTCAGCCAAGACCTGTATATTGTCGAACATATTATAAAAGTACACACACAAGCAATCCAAGATCATTTGAAAATATAATATGTACTTCTAGAACACCAAAAACCTGTGTTAATTTTCATCTTTGCCATGGATTAAAAACCTTGTCAGCATGTTATTTACAATCACAGAAATATAAAGCTGAATCAAGAGGGGCAATATACATCCTCGTGCTAAAAAAGAAAAAGAAAAACCACAGTATTTGTATTTAATATAGAGATTTATAAAGGGAACTTAACCTAATTTTTCAATGTCATAATGTAACTTCCTATACATTATTTTTCATTGTTAGTAGAATATGAATGTTTAGCATAAAGAAAATTATTACATCTAAATTTTTCAGAAAGCAGTGATTCTTAACCAAAAAAAAAAAAAAAAAAACTGCAAAGAAAAGAGAATGGCGGGCAGAAATTGATTTTTTTTCAGTTGAACTACACTCATCCATGGCTCCTATTTTGCATTTGGCTACATTTTAAAAGACTACAGGTCTCCATTGTTCAAAAACAGGTTTTATGCCCATTTTCAAAGGCATATTTATATCTTGGATTCAGCTAATTTACTCCATTATGGTTCACCTTTTCCCTTGGCAATACCACCTGCCATGTTTTAACTTCAAACAGAATATTAAAATGCTGTGCTTTATTCCTACAATATGAATTTTGACACTTAAATGTTTATGGAATATTACTTGGAAACCAATGCTTGAATAATTTAATAAGGCTCTTCATTTTAAAGCTATTTTTCCCCCTTATTTCAAGTCAATAAACACATGGACAAAGTACACAGAGACATATATCACTAAAATTTCTAATTAATAATAAATATTTTGTGCAAATAAACTTAGCATTTAAACAGTTGTGTCTATTCTTAACTAAGAACATGGAAAAACTATTTATCTATGTGACTTAATTAATATGTAAGAAATGCTTTTAGGCTGGGCATGGTGGCTTATGCCTGTAGTCCTAGAACTCTGGGAGGCTGAGGCAGGTGAATTACTTGAGCTCACAGGTGTAAAACCAACCTGAGCCAGAGTGAGATCCCATGTCTAAAAAATAGGCTGGTATTGTGATGAGTGCCTGTAGTCCCAGCTACTTAGGAGGCTGAGGCAAGAGGATTGCTTGAGCCCAAGAGTTTGAGTTTGCTGTGAGCTATGATGCTATGATACTCTACTGAGAGTCACAAAGTGAGATTCTGTCTCAAAAAAAACCAAAATGCTTTTAAGAGTAAAGGTATATAAGAAAATAATATTTATATAAAGCTATATTTGTCAAACTTTTCTTAGTTTTGTGGACTCAAATGTGAATTTTGCTTTGGGGGTTCAAAATTAAGAAACCAATAATATTTACTGAGGTTCTCCTGCTAAATCAGTGCTGAGCTAGTAGTCAAAATGGAGTGAAATGGAAAATCTGACTAACATCTGGAGGGAAAAAATGACAGTATTTAGTGACAGATGGAAATAGGTAACGAAATCCTACAAAAAATGTAAGATTTCAATCTCTTTTGTGATAATGCAAAACACAGACACAGGTGCTGGAAACATATGGGAAATCAGAGGTTTCAATCTGTTTTCTGACGATAGTCAAAAAAAAGATGCAATCTTTGTGAAACTAAGTTAGTAGATCAGAGGTAGGAAGACATGTTAAAAATTTCAGTGAAAGTTACACATTCAAATAAATGATTCTGAAGAGACTGGAAAGATAAGTAAAAGGAGGAAAATTAGATTTTAAATATATTTTGCATATATTTATTGAAATTTTCTACATCTTATAGTACATGCAGTGATTAAAGTAAAAAAGATCAAATTAGACCAGTTTAAAAGATGAACACAGTAGGGAGAGAATGGTATACAAAGCCTTAAAAGAGAAGAAAGAGAAAAACCTCTGATGCTAATAGGAACTATGTGGAAGAGGTCAGAGAAAAACAGAAAATGTAGGGTCAGAAGGTTAACAGAAAAAATAAAATTTTCAATGTACAGTCAATGGAGAAAAATGCCTAGAAGAAGGCAAGTGGTGTAAAACCTAAAAGAAATCTCTGGATTTATCTATGAATAAATTCATTAATTTCTAGATGATAACAGAAGCTGAAAACACATTTCAGGGGTTCAATGATGAGAAAATGAGTATAGATCACTATTCTAAGTGGAAAGTATTAAGACACACTTAGTAAGATTTTTTCAAACAAGCTGAATCTGAGTCTATTTTAAAGCAAAAGGGACAGGCTTTTCTGGGTTTTATTGGGTTTTTTTTTTTTTTTTTTTTTTTTTTGAGATGGAGACTCAAGCTATCCCCCTGGGTAGAGTGCCATGGCATCACGCTCACAGCAACCTTCAATTCCTGGGCTCAAGCGAGTCTCCTGCCTCAGCCTCCCAGTAGCTGGGACTACAGGCACCGGCCACAACGCCCGGCCATTTTTTGGTTGCAGCCATCATTGTTGTTTGGCTGGCCGGGCTGGGGATTCGAACCCACCACCTTAGGTGTATGTGGCTGGTGCCTTAGCCGCTTGAGCCACAGGCGCTGAGCCCGGGACAGGCTTTTCTGAAAGAAGCAAGTTAAAGACTATTTAAGAGAATAGTTACTGCATTAAATGTCTGAGGAAAGATGTCATTGTACCAAATATAAAAGTGGAAAGTCCTTATAAGGAAGAAAGAAAACAATCTCTGAAGTTATACTCACTTAAACATTCATAGCCTGAATTTACACATTCCATTTACCCATAATACCAGATCAACGCCTATCCAATTACATAACAAATTTATTTCATTTCTCTACTTCTGGCTGACAGCTTTTCTATCTTCCTCCTCCACTACTGACACACTTAAGAACTTTACAATTCATGCTCATGATGCTGTGAACACCCCAGCTCATAGATCTTCATCTTTATTTTTCTAGGGACCTACATCTCTCTATTTTTTGTCTCTACCTTATAGAAAAAAGGCCACAAACTAATGCCAATTATCATATAAACACACTCTCTTCCAATTTCACCAATTCTAAAATCACCCCTCTTTTAGTTTATAGAGATATCTTGATCATTCATGCCTCTCATAAGGGAGACCTTATCTCCCTTCTCTCACCTGATCTCTGGCTCTTCATTTCCCACTATTCCAACACTAGCCTCACCTTCTGTCTGGTAACTCATAGTTAATCCATTACAACTGCAAATTTGGATTCTGTCACCTCCTGCTTGCTTTTTGGCTTGCCTCTCCTCTTTTTTGGCTACCTTTAAATTGCCAAATATTATTACCTAAAATCTATAAACATCCTGTTTAGATTACAGAAGTCCATCCCAGTTGGTCTCTTTATGTCTACTGATTATATCTCCTCAGGCTTTGCTATGTAAAGAAAATCCCTTAACTTTCCATTCTTCAGCATTCCTCACTTCAAAGAACCTTAGAAACCATTTTAGGGCCCCAAGTTATCTTCCAGTCACATCACTTACCCTTCTCTCCATGTACCTACACCCTTGCCAATGGCGTTTGCTTTGCTACTACCAATTCCTTTTCTATTTCTTCTTCATATAATATAATCATTTCAGAAACTTTCTCCTTCTAGCCTCCTCCACAGAGGCTCCATTAACAACTATCATTGCTACTACTATCCTAACTTTTACTACCTCCTCTAATTATATACACTGTCATTTTTATCTTTTCTTTTTTTTTTTTTTTTTTGAGACAGAGTCTTGGTCACTCTCAGTAGAATGCCATGGTGTCTTAGCTTATAGCAACCTCAAACTCTTGGGCTCAAGTGATCCTCATGAGGGGCCTCCCAAGTAGCCACGATTACAGGTGCCCACCACAACCCCCAGCCATTTTTTAGAGTCAAGGTCTCACGCTGGCCCAGGCTGCCCTTGAGCCAGTGAGCTCAGGCAGTCCATACTTCTCGGCCTCCCAGAGTGCTGGGATTTTAGGCATGAGCCACTGCGCCCAGACTATCATTCTTTTCTTTAAACCTAAGATAATTTTATAAGTCTTAGAAAAACTTACTTCAACCTGAGATATGGAAATGAGATTTAAGTTTGAGTTAGATTAATAAGTCATTTTATGTCTAAAATAAGTCTTACTTTATAAAATGTGCATATTACTTTAACTGAAATTATTGTACTTGTTTAAACTCCTAGTCTAAACTGGAAACTCTCTGAGAATAGAAGCAACATCTCATTCATACCAGCATACTTCACAGTGCCTACCAGTGTCTTTCATAAACATTACTATTTTGTCAAGATGTACTACACTGAAGACTGAGGAGGACAGGTGGGATGCTGGCATGTCCTGGTTCACAATACATAGCACTCAATTGAATAAACTGACAAAAGTGGAATACATGAAGATTTCATTGCCTTGTGTTCTCAATCAACCTGGAGAGAAATTGGTATAGTCATATGCTAAAACAGATTTGAAAGAGAAGAGATACTTAAGGAAAAGAAGCTCTCTTCAATTTGAGGGTGTATACTGGTTTCAATAAAACTGAAAAGGAAACCTACAGATTAAAATGTAGCAGCAAGAGGCTTGTGAAACTTAACTGTATGAATCTATAATAGGGGAGGCATAATTCTATACAATGCAAACAGACTTACTGCAAATATAAAGAAAAGAAATTGTTAGAAACAAATTAAACATCCATTTCTTATTTATCTATTTGAATGTTATAGAGCACTCAAATTATTTTCACTCTTGTCATTAGAATAATGGTTCACAATCAAGTAAATGATCACATTTTCCTTGTGTTTTCAAGGTTATAATGATTTATTGTTTGATTATTAGTAACTTCAAGAGATTTTTAAACCACCACCACACTGGAACAAGACATTTTCATTTTCAAATCTACAGGTGTGATTAGGGCACATTATGCACAGGTTTTATTTTTGGAATTTCCCAGTCTTAATCTCTAGTGGCATGAGTATATGGGCATGCAGTAGTAGGCAAGAGGGTACACAGGGGGAAGTCACATCCAACTCAGATTCTGTTATTGACCTCCATACCTATTTTCTCCCACACTTTTCATTGTTCATTATCTCTTTCACCTATGGTTCTAATCTTTAAATTGTCATTATAATTTCATCCATAAACTGCAAAAATTGTTTTCCTATGTTTGATATTTTTGCTTATTAAATTCAATAACATATTAACATATATGCAAGTATATATTGTGGATATGTTACATGCAACACACATACGTACATAATATACAGCAAAATTCATGGCATTTAGAAAAAACTAACCCTATTATATATCAAATTTGTGGTAAGGTAATATATTTAAATTTCTGTTTCAGTTCCCTTTGCTGTTAAATGAAAGAAATAATACCCCTCTAAGTTTGATGTGGTTTATACAAAGTTAAGGGCATCCAGTGGTGAATTTTTAGCAAAGAAATTACAGATAATACTTGTATTCCAAAAGGATCATTATGCTACCATGTGAAGAACAGATTGTGGGAGTAAAAGGGTAGAAAACAGTAACCACAATTCAGAAGTCCTGACAACTAATGATAATGACTTAGGCTAGTATGATAGCAATGAAACAGAATTTCCTGATATGTTGAATACAGGGTATGTAAAAAAAATATCAGAAGATACCAAATGATTTTTCTTGAATAACTAAAAGAACAGAATTGCTATAAACTGATGAAGAAGATATAAATGTAGAGAAAGATTCAGTGTAATTTTGCTTACATTAAAGTTTCTATCAGATCTTCTTCCTTCTACTTATTGCTGTGTAACATATCACCTCAAATTCAGAGGCTTAAAGCAATTTTTATTTGCTCAAGAATCTTCTATTTGGGCAGAGCTCAGCATGAGCAACTAATCACTTCTTCACATCAGCTGCAGTAGCATTGAGAGTGAAGTGATATAGCAGTTGAGAACTGGAGTCATCTGAAGGCTCCTTTACTTAACATGCCTGGCAACTGGTGCTGGCTGTCAGCTGGGACCTTAGGGAAGGTTGTTTGCCAGAAGATCTACATGTGGCTTCTTCATGGGGTTGATGGCTTCCTCACAGCAGAGTGAGAGCAATTTAAAGAGAACCAGGTAGGAATTTTGTCTTCTTTTATAATGGTAGGCTTACAAAGTATATTACATCACTTCTACCTTAGTCACAGGCTCACCCAGATTTAAGTGTATAGAAAAATGGCTTTATCTCTCCTTTGGGAAAGTATCAATGTCACATTTCAAGAAAAGCATGCATGAGAGATGGCAGATATTGTTATAATTATGTTGGAAAATATAATCCACCACAGGTCCCCAAAGGAAAATACTGCATATGCAATTGAACATAAAAATTTGGAGTTTATAAATGAGGCTTGGTCTAGGTATACACAGCTTGGTGCAAAAGTAATTGTGGTTTTAGACCATGAATTTTAAATCATTACAACTAGGTTCAAACACATCATTATTAATTAAAATAGGTACCATTACAATCAGCATATTATTGCCAATGAGAAATAAGTTTACTCTTTCCTATAGCATAAAAATCCATGCTTCAAGATTCCACAAACTTTTAGAAAGCATTTTCTGCATCCTGTTTGATGCAGAAGCATTTTCCCTCCAAAAGTTGTTAAGATGCTTAAAGAAGTATTAGCTTGTTGGTAAAAGGTCAGCAAATATGGCAGATGAGGCAAACTTCTGTAGCCCAATTTATTTAACTTTTGATGTATTGGTTGTACAATGTGCAGACAGATGTTGTTATGAAGAACTGGGCCCCTTCTCTTGATCAATGCCAGCTGCAAGCATTGCAATTTTATATGCATCTCATTGATTTGGTGATCATACTTCTCAGATACAATAGTTTTATCAGAATTCAGAAAGCTGTAGTGGATCAGAATGGCAGCAGACCACCAAACAGTGACCATGCCATTTTTTTGTGCAAGTCTGGCTTTGGGAAGTGCTTTAGCATCACTTTTGGTCCACCCACTGAGCTGGTCATTGCTGGTCATCATAGAAAATCTACTTTTCCTCGCATGTCATAATCTGATTGAAAAAATGGTTCACTGTTGTGTAGACTAAGAGAAGACAACACTTAAAAATGAAGATTGCTCTGATTTTAAATCATCTCATGAGGCACCCACTTATTGAGCTTTTTCACATTTCCAATTTGCTTCGAATGCCAAATGACCATAGAATGGTCAACACTGAGTTCTTCGGTAAACATCAGCTTTGATGATTGCTCTCAGTTAGTCACCATCAACTTCCAATGACCAGCCGCTATGCTCCTCATCTTCAAAGCTCTTGTCTCCTTCTTGAACCACTACTGCAGTGCATGTTCATAGGCAGTTCTTACACCAATGAATTGTTGATGTTGCAAGTTGTCTCCGCTGCTTTACAGTCCAGTTTGAATTCAAATAAGAAAAGCATTCAAATTTGATTTTTGTCTAACATCATTTCTATAGTTTGAAACAAATATAAACAGCAAGTAAAACATACAGTGAGAAATGACATTAAAATGATTTATAACATAACCACATTTACTTAAGAATGTATTCTAGTATCAAATGGCAAATGTGAACAATGCCCCCAAAACACAATGCGTAATCTTTGGATAGATTGATAGAGTTGGCAAAATATTTTCACATGAATCACCTTCTTTAACCTCACCACAACTACAGGCAATCTTTAAAATTTAGATAGCATGAGATGAACAGGTGAAGAAGGTAAAAGCAAAAAGTGAGTCCAAGGCAAATTCAACATTACAAAATCAAAGTGAAAAAAGAATAACTAATAAAGAAGAGTGGGTTGAAATGACCACTGAAGTAAAATAATTCAGAGAGTTGGCTTTCCTCTGGCTTATATTGTCTCTTGAAAGTCCATCCTCACAAGGTCTTCCCTAGAAAAAGTCAGTTTAGTCTGGGACCTTACCACAGGCATAAGTGATTAATCATAATTTGTCTAAATATGTCAAAATAATAGTTTTCCTTTGACTCTTGACTGATCTAAGGATAGACATGTAACCCATTTCTGGCAAAGGAAAAACAAAGGGATTAATACTAATGCCAAATAACACAATAATCTTCCCAAATAACACATTAATACTAATGCCAATAACACAATACTCGTCCCAAATAACATAATCCATTTTAGAAATGAAAAGGTATTTTATCCTATCCCTCTTCATCCCTAAATGAAAACATGCTGCCTGATGATATATTTACCAACATAATGTAACAATATGGTAGTAACACATAAAACACAAAGACAAAATATAAGCGAGTTATTATAGTGGTTAAGAAAAATAAAAAAATAATTAAGCACTTGAATCATTACCAAAAATCATCTACTATCATACTTCATTTTTCCATGAAACTCCTATACACTAACTACACTTTAGTCAAATTTTTTTACTTGCATCAGGAGCATTCCTAAATAATGCATCCCTTTTCATTTGTGCTAATATATTTTAATATTATCTTTAGCTAGAAATGTGACTAATGTGTTCACATTATTTCTGTCTCCAATGCTAACGTTTTTTGTTTCCTTTCTCTCTGTACTAATATTATAGTTTGACTTAATTGTATAACACTTGCCAAGAAAGTAAAATAAGGGATAATATTGATAATAATAAATGGAAAAGACATGTACAATAAAATAATACAACAAATAGAAAATATTAACACTTTTCAAGAGAATTGATTTGATGGCTTACAAGATCTGACTTCTCTATAAATTGTATTTTTCCCCCCTGGTTTATCGAATACTATTTTTGACCACCTGTTGGTTCACTTTTTTCCTACTCCAAAAGGCATAGAAGTCATATTAACATAAAAATTTCTTCCCATAAAAAAATTATGTCTAGTCACAAATGTAAGAAAAACAATAATGGCTAAGTAATTAAGGCATTAAAAAAGGGAATACTTCCATATTACTGTTTAAAATAAAAGCAGTTATCAGTCAATTATTTATTATCAGTCACTGTACTAAGATCTCAGTATAGAGAAATGAACCAAGCACACATAGCTCTTTCCTCACAGAATACAGATACAGTAAAGAATAGAAATATTATCCAGTCTATTGGAAAATACACCTTCTAGGAAAATTAGCATAAACAAATAAGAAAATACTAGGGCACAGCATTTTAAAATGAAAGTACTAGGTGCTATGGGGTCAGAACAATCTAAAGTATTGTCAAATCAGGGAAGGGTACATAAAAGTAAACAAGGTAAGAATAGAGAAAAAGAGCATTATAGATGAAAGGAAAGGATTTACAAAGGCTGAGAGCAAAGGAGAATAAAAACATTTGAAAATTTAATGCACAAAGACTGACTAGGAAAAAGGCAATAGCAGGAATTTGGGACTGTCTCATTAAATAGGATCATGACAGAGATTTTGGACTTTATACAAAAAGCAGGGGAATTCCTCTAAAGATTTTAAGTAATCGCTCAGGTTTATGGTTTAAAAATCATTTTAGCTTTTGGTGACTTTAAGAGACTTAGTTGGGACGCATTCCAGATATATAGGTAATCAGATTCAATTAGGGTAAAGACAGTGAAGATAAAGAGTGGTAGATTGATAAAAGAATTGTTTAGTAGAAAAAAAATCAGAACTTGGTGACAGAATTATTTCATTGCAGTTTTATATATGTACAGTTTTGGTGCTCAGGAAAAATCTAAATGGAAGTGTCACAAAGGCAGACAGACATGTATTCAGAAATCAAAACAAACAAAAAGAAAAGAATACTGGGAATAAACATGTTGATTGTTCATAGATATCATAGACATGTAAATGGAAGTTGAAGTTTTACAAATATTAGAGAGCAAGGTTGTATATCAAATGACTATTTCACTCATTCAACAAATAATTGAACTCCTAATAAAGTAATAATTTTAGGAAAGAAATTCAAATTGAAAATCTAGAAGCATGTTAGATTTGGATTTACACATGTATAAAAGACCTGACAAATATGATTTTGGCAAATATGTAGTAAAATATACATGAGCATAGTGAGAAGAAACTTTTTTTTTTGCTTATGTAAGATATTTTAAAATTTTGTTTCAGATATTATAGCTGAGAGTAAATATTAATATAAATGATGTCTGCTTTTTTTCCTGATAGGACTAAAGAAAACTCACTTGAAACTTGAAGATACATGTAAATCTTACCCTTTCTCTGGGTGAACAGCTATAGATCTTGGTTGATCCAGGCCTTGGGAAATAATGACATAACGGAAAGAACCATTGAGTCTCGCAACTTCGATTAGGTTGAAACCATGATCTGTCCAATATATGTTACCTAGGAGAAATATAAAAGTATTCATAATACAATTGTGAGAAAAAAATTATTTATTGGTTTTGGCTAAAGTTAATTTTCTGAGCTTCACATAACTACTAAGTCATTGTTTACTTCCTACATTTCTTTTTTAATGGGTATATTTCTTAAACAGAAAAGCTAAAAATAAACTATGGAAATATTTCCAATCCTAATCTCTGGTTTAAGCCATATAATGTTACATTTATGTGCTTACTAAATTGAAACTTTTCCTACCCAAAGAAGGGCTCTATTTTCAATTTCTACTCTCTTCAGGCCAAAAGGAAAGTCTAACTCTTTTGTTTACCTGCTTTACAAAGCTCTCAGGAGACTTGGGCAAAGTTAACAGTACATAATCTATCTCTACATAAAAATACTGATACAAAGGCTCAAAAGCATGTGGAGCCAAAAGCAAAAGAGACCACCCTTGTGGCTAGAAGAACACACACACACAATTATTATGAGCAGAAAAGAATATTTATGGAACAGGCCGAGCCACTAACAAAATAAATGTGAAACAAAAAGAGAAAAAGCCATGGATTATACCAGCAATCCAGTCAACAGCTATCCCTTCCACTCTTCCCAAGCCATTGGTAATGATATCTTCTTTCCAAGTTTGATCTCTTTTAGCTCGGCTAATTTTATTGAAGCCCATGTCTGTCCAGTAGATGGTATCATTTTCTATAGATAAGACACAGAAAAAAAATGCTATAATAGGTATACTATGTATTAGGGTAATACTGCATAGCAATTTTTTGGTTATCATCCTGAGTGTGCTAGGGTATATATAATCTTCAGGATAATTTACTGATATGTATAAACAGTAAAAAAGGTATTAAAATAATATGAAAGAATATTTTAGTCAAATAATTTTTAAAGCATTTTTAAATACTTATGGAAATTATCTAATTCTTTATTATTTTTTATTCATTCCTACTCATTTTAACTCATAAATCTTTATTTCCATGAATTTCCAACCTTGATATCAAAACACGTTATTCTGGATGACTATTATTCTCTTCACTACTATATTTGTCTTAGTCCTCTAAAGTAAAAAGAATGCTACTGGGAATAATCAACTCAAAAAAGTTTCAAGGTAGTGAGATGATGGAAAGAAACATAACATTTCAACTGTATCAAGGTTGTTTAAGCATACGGTCATGCAAAGTATAGAAAGCCTTAAAAATGCCTTATCATCCAATTATTCTTTCTTAGTAACTAGTTCCCAAATACCAACTACAAGCCCTTTAAATTATTTTTCAAACTTTCATTTTACAAATGTGCACAAGAATACTTGAAGGCTTGCTCCATGTGATCATAATGTGTTTAAATAAATAATCCTTTTGAATATTTGAATGAAAAATGTGTCTAAAGATTATAAATGAAATATATGTGCACGCATATGCATAAAGGGTAGAAATTATAGAGCAAAGATTTTTATATACAGCCACCAGAGAGATACTGGGGACAAATCATGAAATAATAAATTTGCCACAAACTAAGTAAGTTTTTGTGTCATGACCTAATGGCCATTTGAAGAACAAACCCTTTAAGATGAATATAATATCTTTCTGGCACTGTGACAGACTATGGAAATAAAGAATATGTAATTAGTAAAATAAAGCTATTTATCAGTAAGTTTTGAGATTCTGTTTCAAATGGAAGATAGTCTTTTCATTCACCCATTTGCAGAAGAAATCCAAATAACCCCTGTTTTCAACAATGGCTGAGATGAATACATGATTTTTTGAAGTGAAACAGAGATACCCTATTCAAATATACATCTGGAAAACAAACAAGAACTTATTTGATTTTCCAATTCCGTAAGAGTATCAGTTAACATGTTTTTATATTGAAGTAAGCGATCCATCAACAAATATCAGAATTATTTTTGCATGAATATTAAGCATTTTATGTCACTGATTGTACCTTTATGTCCAACTGCCTATTTTGTTTCTCTACTTGGCATGTAGAAAAGCCAACCTTGATATACAAATGACAAATTCTGATTTTCTACTAGTAATATGTTCTCCTTGCAATTTTCCCCAAGGCAAGTCTTTTTGCCAAGGTAGTATGACAATGGCACCTCCATCCTCTATTTCTTGCACTAAAAATTTCAAAACTGTCCTTGTGATCCTTTTACTCATATTCCACATCCTATCCTTCACCACTCTCTTAGTTAATACATTACCAAGCTTTTAGGTGGGTTTTTTTTTTGGGGGGGGGTTCTTTTCTTTTTCTTCCTTCAAAACATGTCCATTTTTCTTTTTTCTTTTTTTTTTTTTTGAGACAGAGCCTCAAGCTGTCCCCCTGGGTAGAGTGCCATGGCATAGCTCACAGCAACCTCCAACTCCTGGGCTCAAGCGAGTCTCCTGCCTCTGCCTCCCAAGTTGCTGGGACCACAGGCGCCCGCCACAACGCCTGGCTATTTTTTTGTTGTTGTTACAGCCATCATTGTTGTTTGGTGGGCCCGGGCTGGATTCGAACCTGCCACCTTAGGTGTATGTGGCTGGTACCTTAGCCACTTGAGCCACAGGCGCCGAGCCAACATGTCCATTTTTCAACCACATTTCACACCCTGCACTACTTATATCAAAACCCAAACCACCATTAACTCTTGCCTGAAGTCCTGCAATAGCCTTCTGGCTGGTTGTCTAGTATTATCTTCTATTTTTACCACTGGACTTCCCTTTCCACATTATTCTTTTTTTCCAAGAGAAGAAACATGTAGCTACAGTTAAAAAGTAAGAAAGATCATTTCTGGCACTGTCTACACCAACTCTCTAATCACTTCATATTTCATCCAGTGTAAAATTAAAGTTTACTCTCATGACTTTCATGATCTATGCCCATCCTCCACTCCCTGATATCCTTCCACTCTTTCCCTTACTCATCCATATCTAGTTGTACAGACTTTCATGTTCCTAAAACAAACCAAGTACTCTTTAGACTGAGATTCACTTCTTTTTTTCTGTCTGGAATTTCCCTCTCTCCCCAAGCTCCATATTAGCTCAAATATCCCCTTCTTACTGAAACTTTTCTGAATGTTCTATGAAGAGTATTCCCTTATCATGCTCTATTCCTCCTTTCCAAAACTGATACACTCTCAAACACAATATGTATTTATTGGTTTATTTGTTTAGTGTCTCTTTTGTCTCACAGGAATGCAATTTATTCCTAAGGATTTGAATCTAAAGCTTCCTCAACTGTTGTTGATCCCTGTGTCTCTTTCGTATCTTGCTAATTCAACTTTGAGTACAGTTTAACAGGCCATAAATTATGAATATTCTCTTATCATATAGTTAGCAATTGGTTAAACATGCTTATACTTTTGTGGCTGATAGTGTTTACCATGCCTGATAAGGGACAAATGACTGGCTTCAACTAAACAATAACTTAGACTATGCTATAATTAAAAAGTAAAGGGAAGCTTATTATTTAAGCTTTCTCCCCAGTGACCAGAATTTTCTTTTCTTCAGAGGTGATGAAAGGGTTTGAGAGATAAAAATCCTAGGTTACCACCTTTTTGATGGCTCTTTTATGGATACAGTAGATGCTCCATAGTTGACCCCCTCCCTATATAGACCACCTCAAGATGACCTCATTTTAATAGACCAGACATGCACTACATGTACACATCAGCACATTAGGCTAGGTTCTTATTTTGACTACTTCCATTTGTTGACTAGTTTGTTACAGTTCCTTAGGTGGTCAACTTAAAGAAGCTCTATATATTGTAATATATGTATAAAAGATCTCTATCTTAAAGTATTTTTCACACATTGTCAAGATATGGTCTTTTGGTTATTTGACATTCTGAGAAAAAAAATAAATATATCATACAACCTCAATTTTGGCAAAAGTAATTATACTCAACCTCAACTCCAGGAATATAAAAATATCATAAACATCTCTCGCACCTCTTATTATTCAAACAATAGCAAATACTATGTGGATAAGGTAGAAGTTGTAAAGATGGAAGGAGTTTGAGAATTACTGACTACTGGATTAAAAATTCATATGAAAATGAATGAAAAAAAAGGAAGGAAGGGAGAGATGAAGGAAGAAAGTGAAAGGAAGGAAGAGAGGAAGGGACAAGGGGAGGAATCACATTTATCCATTTTTATCTTTGGCATAGCCAGACCCATATGCTAACATGATTTAACAGGGAATGTTAGAAATATGAGAAAAGTTAAGACAACTAAGGAGTTAAAAAAGCAACTTTTACTAAAATTATGTAACTGGTGCTTGAGGGAAGATCTTCTATTGTATCTTTTTGATATATGGCTGATAATTTAAAACCAGTTTTATATGCACCAAGTTTTAAAGTGTCTGTATTCTGTATCCAGTATCATCTTTGAGAAGGACTTTTGAACAGCAAAAAAAATTATTAGTATGTTTGATATGGCTACAAATAACAGAAGTTATCCCACAATTTATTAAAGAGAGACATTTTCACTAACTTCCTTTATATTTGAAAACAAAAAAACCAAAATAACAAAAACTTCTGATATAAACAAATCCTAATGGAAGATTCTGAGTTTGGTCATTAGATCTGGTATTGAGAGCTGATTATTATTATATATAGTTCCTAAATTAATAAATTGATGAATGAGGTTATAGAAGGTAAAAGTCTGGTTTACATTTGGAAGACATACTTTCCCCAAGTTTATTAACTAAAGAAATTTTGTAAACAACAGGAGTCTTTAAAAATAGGTTGGGTAGTTTCTCAGAGTTTGCATATACTCAGTAAGAAATTCAAGTTAGACAAACAACTCAAAGCATTATTTAAGGACAGCTCCAATTTGTGAGCATTAAAATTTACAAGTTTGTTTAGCTTAATTCATCAGCCCAATATTTTTTCCCATCCTGCTGGATCCATTATTCTCTATACTATGTTTTAAAAATGAAGCCAACCATGCTCAGTTCCCAAACTATATGTTACCGTGTGAGAAATTCTGTTTCAATTTCTCGATAAACCTCAGGCTTAGGTTCTATAGAATGATTTTATTTGTGGCTGTTGTCAATTAATATCATCTCTTTAATATCATCTTTTTAATATCATCTTTTCTCATTAGACAAAGTTATAAGAATATTGTTCTTTTTGGTCTTTAACTTCGGTTATTATAGAGAGGAAAAAAAGCTTATGGCATAATAGAGTCAATATAAATGCACAGTACTGATGCTTATACAGAAACTACACCTTAGCTTTGATTATTTGGATCAGAGAAAATAACATCCCTCACCCCACCAAGCCCCAGCCCTCAATTTTTACTTAGACTTTAATTATGTACTACCACTTTCAGATAATCTGGTTGCATATTTGTTTCCACATTTGAGGTCAAATATGTAAGCATTGTACACAGCTTTTATTGATATTTATCAGCAATGACTTTAAAAAGTAGGCCCTAAAATGAAATTTTTGCCACATTTATAAATATCACCTTAAGGACAAACAATTCATTAATTCCTCTACCTTATGTAATATAATGATTTCTAACCAGCTTTTCATTCTAAAATTTTTATAAATATAACCATTCACTGTAAGCCAAACTCTTATATCTTGTGCCTTTTTAAAAATCACCCTTTTAATATGTTTTGGGAAAGAGGAAGCTTTCATATATCAGTGCTACATTTGTCTTTCCTTCTTTGCTTGCTCTGTTCCTCAGGATAAAACACAGTGGCATCATCATAGCTTACTACAACCTCAAATTCCTGAGCTCAACTAATCCTCCTCAGTCTCCTGGACAGCTGGGAATACAGAAGCTTAACTAATTATTATTCTATTTTTAGTAGAGACAGGGTCTTGCTCTTGCTCAAGCCAGCCTTGAATTCCTGGCCTCAATATTCTCCCAACTTGTTTTCTCAAAGTGCTAAGATTCCAGGAACCCAGCCTCAGTCCTACACTTTTCAATCACCATGCTTCTCAATGCATTATTTCATTCCTGTTCTGTGCCATTTCAACTCACATACCAGCCCACCCCTTTCCTTAACCTCCTTTTCCTTCTCCCAACCACACTGACATGTGGAACCATTCAAACAAATACAACATACAAACAGTGGAGTAGAATTTCTGGAAGCCTGAGGTGAAAAGAATACCTGAAAATGAAATATTATTATTCTAAAAGTTGCACTGGCCATACTCACTACCACAGACTTCTAGTGGCACCATCATATCATGCCTCACACCATAGCCCTGGGTATTGGCTCCTTTTCTCCAGCTCATCTCAACTTATCATCTCCCCATTCTCTAAAGAGACACCCTTTGCAGCCACTTTCCCCAACTTCAGCAACCAGCTTGCCTCTGCATAGCTTAAATTCAGTAGTTCTCAAATGGGTACCTATTAGAAGTACCTATTTAAAAAAAAAAAAAAACTTATAGCCACAAATCAAAGATTTAAAATTATTTAGTCTGGAGTAGTGTGCAAGTGGGAAATTACTAGTTAAAATAATTACTCATCAAAAACACAGATAAGAAAAAAATCACCATTGTTTAATAGGGACCATGATCTTGTGAAGAAGATGTGAATTATAAAATGCTGCATACTCCTCTCCCCATTAAAATTCCATTGCTATCCCACTGCTATTTGTGTCTCATTAGAGGAATTTTCAAAGAGAGAAGAGGTTGACTGGTCTGCTACCAAAGAATAGTAGATTTAAGACTTATTTTTTTCTCCAGTTGGGAGAGGATTTAACTCACCAGAAAATATATATATATATATTTTTTTTTTTTAATTCCATCAGTTGATTCTGATATATCACTGGCCCCAGATCTCTTAGTAATCACACTGCTCTTTAATCTGTTCTTCAAACCAAACCACAACGCAGATCATAAAAAGATTACTTTGTTTTTATCCTCACCATACTCAATAAGTTTACTTTTACTGAAATATATATGTGTTCTGTGCCACAAATATTTATTCTTCGCTGAGTTTTATCCCTTATACTAAATAGACATCATGAGCCCTACAATTGAACATGCTTCCCTCTTTACACTAGTTATTAAAAATGCAATTTAAATTTACTATCAATTGCTAGCAAGCATTTAAAATTATAAAACATACATTTTTATCTCTAATTTCTTTTTACTTATTTCCATCCCTAACTTTCCTCTTAGTGTTCATTTCCTTACATCATAATTGTTCATCTTACTGCATTTTCCTTATTTTTAGAAGCTATATAAAGTAGTTTAAGAACAAGATTAACTATAATTTTTTTAATATATCATATCATAGGTTATAAACAAGAGACTCCAAAGTTGGGTATACACACTGTAGAGATTGGCTAGGATAACCAGGAAAATATAAGACAAAGTAAGAAAATGTTAAAACTTTGGATTCTAGTTTTGTGCTCCTCCACACCCTTTGAAAATTTTCTTTTGTGTATATATTTTAAAATATATTAAATCAATAATAAAATGCATACTTTATAAATAACTTAATAAAATGGTAAATAAAAAAACATTTTAAATAAAATTCTTTTTCTTTACCTATATTGGGTTCTGAAACAAAAAAGGAAGATGTAATACTATTGATGCAGCTGACACTTTTCCCCCATTTTCACAATGTAACACATAGAAAATGAACATACTTTTAAGGCATAATAATTTCTCATACATAGCTTCTTGTGACTGGAGATACAGGCCTGATCTCAGACCAATCCAGATCATGCCTTGCCCCCTGACAATCAATGTCTCTGCAAATACATCATCAACTTCTGGCACATGTGGAGCCAGCTGAAACTTCTGGAGAAGACTATGAAAGTGACAAGAATTGAGAGGAAAGCAAGGTCAAGCAGAAAAGATTTCACAAATCAAGTGACGCCTTTGCTGATTCTTTTTTTTTTTTTTTAAGATGGAGTTTGACTATGTCACCCTCATAGAGTGCTGTGGCATCACAGCTCACAGCAACCTCAACCTCTTAGACTTAAGTGATTCTCTTGCCTCAGCCTCCCAAATAGCTGGGACTACAGGTGCCCACCACACCACAACCCCCAGCTATTTTTTGGTTGTAATTGTTGTTTGGCAGACCCAGGCTGGATTCAAACTTGCCAGTTCCAGTGTATG
>CAUYTI010004522.1:0-35043 GCA_963575145.1 Galago senegalensis | reverse complement strand
GCTACTTGGGAGGCGGAGGCAAGAGACTCGCTTGAGCCCAGGAGTTGGAGGTTGCTGTGAGCTGTAATGCCACGGCACTCTACCCAGGGGGACAGCTTGAGGCTCTGTCTCAAAAAAAAAAAAAAAAAAAAAAAAAAAAGAGACTTCCCTTTCCCTGTTGTGTGCTTTGGGCACATTGTTGCAAATTAATTGGCCACATATATGTGAGATTATTTCTGGGCCCTCTATTCTGCTCCCTTTGTTCAAATGTCCATTTTGTGGTAATACTATATTATTCTGATTACTGTAGATTTTTAATATATTTTGAAATTAAGAAAGGTAGTGTTTCCAGCTTTGCTTTTTTTGCTCAATATCGTTTTGGCTCTTTGTGTTATCTTCTTGTTCCACGTGAATTTTTGTATTTCTTTTTCTATTTCTGTAAAAAAAGTTGCTGGAATTTTGGTAGGGACTGCATTGAGTCTGTATATTCTGTGAATACTATGAACATTTAAATAATATTAATTATTCTAATCTATGAATATTGATGTATTTACATAGATTTCTGTCTTTATCTTTCATTAATTTTTTATAGTTTTAATGTAGAAGTCTTTCACCTCCTTGGTTAAGTTTATTTCTAAGTATTTTATTCTTTTTGATGCTATTGCAAACGACATTATATTTTTTATTTTGTTCTGTTTTGTGTTTCCAGGTAGTTCTTTGTAAGTATATAGAAATGTGACTAATGTTTTCAGATTGATTTTGTATCCTGAAAATTAACTAAAGTTATGTATTAAATCTAAGTGTTTCTTGAGTACTTAGGGTTTTCTACACTATAAGAAATTGTCTTCTTCAGACATTACTTTCTTTCTTTTTTCTGATTTAGATGCCATGTGTTTCCTTTTCTCATCTAATTGCTTTGGCCATGTTAAATAAAAGGGGTGACAGTGGCCATTCTTGCCTTGTTCTGTCTGGATCTCAGAGGAAACAGTTTCAGGTTTGTCACCACTGATTATGATGCTAGTTGTGGGCTTTAAATCCAGGGTCTTTAGTGTGCTGAGGCGAGTATCATCTATACCTAATTTGTTGAAAGTTCTTATAATGAAAGTGTATTGAATTTTGTCAAATCCATATAGTTTTATACCTATTCAGAAAATTATGTGATTGTTATCCATTATTTAGTTAATGTGGTATATCACAATCATTAACATTCATGTCTTAAATCATCCTTCCATTTCAAGTATACATCCCACTTGATAAGGGTGTATGATCCTTTTCATGTGTTGTTGAATTTGGTTTCCTAATATTTTGTTCAGGACTTTCATATGGGTGTTCTTCAAAATTATTGGTCCATAACTTTATTTTCTTGTGGTGACTCTGTTTAGTTTAGTGTCAGGGTGATGCTGGCCTCATTAAATGAATTTAGAAGTATTCCCTTTTATTTATTTTGGAAAAGTTTAAGAAAGATTGCAATTAATTATTCTTAAGATGTTTGGTATAATTCAGCAGTGAAACCATCTGGTCCTGGGCTTTTTTTCTAGTGTGAAACTTATTATTACTATTTTAATCACTTTATGTTCTATTAGTCTACTCAGCCTTCATATTTCTTCTTGATTCAGTCTTGATATGTTGTATGTTTCTAAAACTTTGTCCATTTCTTTCAGAATGACTGATTTGTTGGCTTATAATTGTGTCTTAATTATAATTAAATTAAGTATATATTAAATATAATAAACATATATTAAGTATAGATTAAATTATATTTAATTGTTTAAATAAATTAGACATAATTATTGTTTATGTTCATAATTTTATTTCTGTGGCATCATTTGTAATGTCTCCTTCTATTCTGATTTTATTTATTTGAGACAATTATCTTTTTCTTTGTCATGTACAATTATCTACTCAAAACTCAGCATTTGGTTTGGTTGATTATTCTCTATTATTTTTCTTTTCTATATTTTAATTATTTCCAATCTAATATTAATTATTTGTTTTATTTTGCTAACACAGTGCTTAGTTTATTCTTCTTTTCCTAGTATGATGAAGTATAAAATAGGTTATTGTGACCTTTCTTTTTTATTAATGTAGGAATTTATTGCTGTAAATTTTCCCATTACAACTTCTTTCATGGCATCTGATATGTTTTTATTTTTACTTCTTTCAATATATTTTCTGACTTCCTTTTTGATTTCTTCTTTGATTCAAGGTTTGTTCAAGAGTATGTTGTTTAATATTTATATATTTATAAATTTTCTTGTTTTCTTTTTCTTTTTTAAAATTCATTGTAATTTTTTAAACTGGCAATAATTATATGTAATCATGAGGTATAAAGTGATGTTTTGACATGTATAATGTATGGCGATCAGATCTGGGTAATTAGCATATCCATCATTTGAAACATTTATATTTATTTTTGTTGGGAAGGTTCAATATGCTCCTTCTGCCTATTTGAAACTATGGAATATATTATCATCAGCTATAGTCACCTACAGTGTTATAGAACATGATAACTTATTCCAGATTTCTAGTTTTATTGTTCTGAGATCAGAAAATACTGATTTAAAGCATTTGAAATATTTTAAAATTTCTTAAACCTTGTTTTGTGACCTAACATGTGATGTATCCTGAGAATGTTTTATGTGTACTCAAAAAGAATGTACATTTTGCTGCTATAGGGTGGAAAGCTCTACATATGTCTGCCAGTTATTTGGTCTTTGGTGTTTTTCAAGTGTGCTGTTTCCTTACTGATATTCTGCCTAGATGCTCTATTCTGTTCTGAAAGTAGGGTATTGAAGCATTCTACTATTAATGAATTTCTATTTCTCTCTTTGGATTTATCAATTTTTGTTTATATATTGAGATGCCTTGATTTGGGTGTACATATTTGTATAATTGGGATTTATTTCTATTAAATCAGCCATTTTATACTTACATCATTACCTCTTTGTCCCTTGTGACAGTTTTGGGGGTCAAGTGTATATTTTCTGTTAAAGCTATATATGTACCTGGTCTTTTATTTATTATTAGCATAGAAAATATTTTTCCACCCCTTCATTTTTTTGCCTATATGTCCTAAACTCTATAATGAGCTTCTTGTAGATGATGCATAGTTGGATATCATGTTTTTATTCATTTAACTACTCTTCTTTTGAATGCATGACTGATCCAGTTATGTTTAATATAATTATTAACAGGTAAAGACTATTTCCATCTTTAATTATTTTCACTATCTTTTATAATTGTCTTGTTCTTTTCTTCTCTTGTTTTTACCTTATGATATATTTTGAAGAAATATACCTTGATTCTTTATTTTTTTATCTAATGTATATTTTTGTCTTTGTGAGTGTCATGTGGCTGGCATAAAACATCTTATAAAAATCTGTTAAAAGATGATACTAACTTAACTTCACTCACATAAATAATATCTACATTTTGACCTCCCTCCACACACATTTTATGTTACAGACATCAGAATATCTTTTTAAATGTGTAACTATTAACATTGTCTTATGGTTTATATTATTCTTAATACTTTTGCCTCTAACTTCTATATGTGTTAAAAGTGATTTATGTACCACCACTACTGTACTATATCATTCTGTATTTCTTAATAGGTTCCATTAACCAGTAAGATTTATACTTTTATATGCTATTATGCTGTATGCTGTTGTTTAGTGCCCTTTTGTTTCAACGTGAAGTTTTGGGGGTTTTTTGAGACAGAGTTTCACTTTGTCACCCTTGGTAGAGTGCCATGGCATCACAGCTCACAGCAACCTCAAACTCTTGGGCTTAAGCAATTCTCTAGCCTCAGCCTCCCAAGTAGTTCTGATTACAGGTGCCTGCCACATCTTGGCTATTTTTAGAGATGAGGTCTCTCTCTTTCTGGCTCAGGTTGGTCTCCAACCATGAGCTCAGGCAATTCCCCTGCCTCAGCTTTCCAGAGGGTTATGATTATAGGTGTGAGCCACTGTCTGGCCCTACTTGAAGAATTCTTTATACACATCTTATAAAACAAATCTAGTGCTGATGAACTCACTCAGTTTTTGTTTGGTTCTGGTAATGTCTTTATTTCTCCATCATTTTTAAAGGAAGGTTTTGAAGGTATAGAATTCTTGGTTTACAGCTTCTTTTTCTCTTCTTCTCATCATTGTGAACCCTGTCACATTCTCTCCTTGGCTGAAGGTTTTCATTAAGGAATCTGCTCGTAGTTATATTTACATCTTCTTGTATACAATGAGTTGGTTTTTCTGAGGCTTTCAGAATTCTCTCTGCTACTTTTGGACAATTTAACTATACTATATCTCAGTGTAGATCTCTTTAGGTTCAATCTATTTGGGACCCTTTAGGATTTATGAATGTAGATGTCGCCTCCCCAGATTTAGAAAGTTTTCAGCCATTAAAAAACTTTCTTCTGGGGCTGGGCATGGTGGGCTCATGCCTATGATCCTAGGACTTTGGGAACCTGAGGTGGATGGATTGCTTGAGCTCATGAGTTCGAGACCAGCTTGAGCCAGAGAGAGACCCCATCTCTAAAAATAGCTGGATATTGTGGCAGGCCCCTGAAGTCTCAGCTTCTGAGGAGACTAAGGCAAGAGAATCACTTGAGCCCAAGAGTTAGAGGTTGCTATGAGCTAAGATGCTAGGACACTCTACCGTGGGTGACAAAGTGAGACTCTGTCTCAAAAAAAAAAAAAAAATTCTGCTTTTTAAAATTTTTCTCTTCTCCTTCATAGATTGCTCTATAGATATATTGATTTGTTTGTTAATGTCTATAAGTTCTGTGCACTTGCTTTTCTTTGGAGGGTCTTTTTCCTGCTCTGATTGGATAATTTAATTGATCTATTTTCTGCTTTATTTGATTCTGCTATTGAAACTCTCCATTGACTTTTTCAGTTCAGTCATTGTATTCAGCCCTGAATTTATGCTTGATTTTTTCAATTATTTCTATTTCTTTCTTGAATGTGTCATTTTGTTTATGTATTATATTATGTATTAATTATAAAGCATATTATGTTTATGCTTTCCTGATTTTATTTAGTTGTCTATCTTTTACAGATAGAAACTCACTGAATTTCTTTAAGATGATTATTTTGAATCTTTTCAGGCAACTTGTAGATATCTATATTGTGCCATCAATTACTTTTAAGTTTTATTATATCTTCTTTTATATTTTATATTTTTATGATACTTCTTTGTAGCCTTGGTTGGGGTCTATATTTGAAAATGCCACCTCTTCCAGTCTTTACATCCTGATGTTATTAGGAAAATATTTTCACTAGTCATACTAGATAGAAACATTTTGGAGGGGGGGAGCATCGAGCATTTTGTATGTATGCTCTCACTCCACTCTTTTATTTTCTTTTTAGTAAGAAATCCTAGGATTCTACACTTTCCCTCAGTCCTTCAGAGCCATGCCAGGCGATGAAGATCTATCTGGGCCTTTTGTTAAGGACATTTCTTCCAATACTAGGGCGATGTGCGCCAGCTTCACTTTTCTTTCTCCCGTCTGAAGGAGACATTTTAGGATTCTGTGCCTTATACCTAGGCCACATATCTGTGCCATATGCTCTCCCTTTTTCCTTAGAACAGTGCACTGAGATATAAGGCTGATTGGTGCAATCTTCACTTTTCTCTCTTCCTCCTGAAGACACAATCTCAATTTTGCTCACCTTCCCCTAATCCTGAAGCTTTGAGCCAGCTGTTGAAATCAATTGGATTTTGAAATATATGTGCTATTGTTGGGGGCACATGCATACTGTCTATGAGGGCATAGACTCACTAATACTAGTAGGGAAAATCTCAGGCCAAAGGGATATGTCTTTGGATTGCATTGTTCTGATTTAAGAGAG
Organism: Galago senegalensis; assembly: GCA_963575145.1. Lineage (NCBI taxonomy): Eukaryota > Metazoa > Chordata > Mammalia > Primates > Galagidae > Galago > Galago senegalensis. The sequence goes on along the minus strand of CAUYTI010004522.1, from coordinate 29,215 downwards.
GAGTGATTTGGGTAAATCAAAAGTGTGACTTCAATGTGACTATTCTCACACTATTCGATATGACTAGCTTGGGCTCTGTTGAAACTGAAACTTCTCAACTAGATTCTCCAGGCCTCATCAAGGTATTAAGGTATATTTATCCATGATAATTGTTCAATTGTAATTTCTTTTATTTATTTATTTATTTATTTATTTATTTATTGCAATTTTTAGCCAGGGTTGGGCTTGAACCCACCACCTCTGGCATATGGGGCCGGCACCCTATTCCTTTGAGCCACAGCAGCCACCCGTCAATTGTCATTTCTGTAGAGACCACAGATGTTCATATTCTAACATTTTTCTGATTTTACTCTTTGAATCTATTATTTTTTAAAAATAATTTTTTAGAGTAAAGTTTTTTTAACATAACTTATTATTTTAAATAAAAAAAGAAACTTCATATAATAGGATTCTGTATTTTACTTGTTTCATTCTACTCAGACTCTGTCTAACTGTGTTCTCTGTTTGATATTGCATAACATTAAGAATACAGAAGCAGTAGCCTGAATGCAAATTGAAATATTGGGTATGTATTTCTTAATCATTGTAATTTCATTGATTTCTTTCTTTTGCTCATTTCCAAGTATGAATCAGAATTAAAGCAAATTGTCATGTAAGATAGCCTCTGGATACTTGTTATTGTTCAAAATTATTCCTACTTTAAATGATCAGCAAATTAGTAGGTATGATAGGGTCCACTATTGCCTCAAATTCAGATCAGAAACAAAATTGGAAATTAGCTTATTAGTGCCAACAATGAATATAGAAACACAAAAGAAAGTCACATCCAATAACTGCAGAGGATCTATTTAATTCTTTTTAATTTTTCTGAGCCCTCTCCTCTTGGGGTTCAAATACCCCACTCTAAATATTGTGGCAAGAATACACAATTTGTATGTGGATAAATACACTATAACCATATCTTCTCTAAGTGGATAAAGTATGAGTATTCCCTCATGAGAAAGCACTACTCTACCTACTTTTTACTAGAATATTCTCTGGGTAAATAAATATTTGCAATCCTTTATTCAACAAATATTGATCATTTGTCAATTCTGTCACCCACATTTTCTAGGTAGTCATTTAAGGATTTATAAGTAAACAAATTAACTTCCTCAGTCCCATGCTATGTGCATTCTAGTGGGTAATGAGTATGGTAGGAAAAGATAGAAAATAACTGAAATTTTTACAAAATGTATAAATGGGCTCGGCACCTGTAGCTCAAGCAGCTAAGTTGCCAGCCACATACACCAGAGCTGGCAGGTTCAAATCCAACCTGGGCCTGCCAAACAACAGTGACAACTGAAACCAAAAAATAGCTGGGTGTTGTGGTGGGGCTGTAGTCCCAGCTACTTGGGAGGCTGAGGCAAGAGAATCGCTTAAACCCAAGAGTTTGATGTTGATGTGAGCTGTGATTTCACAGCACTCTACCCAGGGCGACAGCTTGAGGCTCTGCCTCAAAAAATAAAGAAATAAAAGAAAGAAAAAAAAATGTATAAATGTTCAGTATTTAAAGTGGTAGAAATTTTCTAGAGGAAAATAAACAGTAAATCGTGCCAGAGGAGTACCCTCATGGTCTCAGAGCAAGTGAGTAGAAATTGCTAACTGGGAAATGAAATTAGAGTAATTTTTATTTAAGAGAGAACAGAAGTCATCGGAGGATTTAGAGCACAGAAGTAATATAATACAACTTTTGCTGTAACAGGATCAGTTTAGTTGCTTTATTAAAATACACTACGGGACAAAAAAAAGTTTTCCTAGGTGTCTAATTTTGAAATTGTTAGGATAACTTAAGCCGGAGATGATGATAACTTGAACTGGGTAGTATTAGTGGAGGTGTTGCAAACTAGCTTATTCTTCGATACATTATGAGGCATGCCAGCATTTTATTATCCTTTGTTCAAGCTACTTTATTCAAATTAGCCAGGTACATTTGTTTTTCCAATAGAGATTTATTATTGCCTCTATTATGCACTTTCTTCTGCCGCATAACAAACTTAGAAGCATAAGATAACAATAATTTGTCAACTCACTCTTTCTGTGGATCAGGAGGACCCAGGTAAGACTAGCTGCATCTTTTGCTCAGAGACTCACCAGGCTCAAGTCAAAGTGTTGGCTAGTGAGAACTCATCTGGAGGCTTAATGAGGGAAAGATCTACTTCCTAGCTCCTCAAGTTGGTGGGCAAATTAAGTTTTTGGCAGTTGTAGAGTAGAAGTCCCGATCTTGTGGCTGGCCATCAATAAAGGGCCTCTTCAGCCCCCCAGGGCCAATCTCAGTTTCTTGTCATATGGTCTTCTCCACAGAAAGTTTATATCATGGATTTTTATTTCTTCAATACCAGAAGGAGAATTTCTCTTTTTTCAAATCTCTTAAGATGAATTCCTTTTAAGTGTTTACTTGATTAAGAAAGGCCTACCCAAGGTAATTGCTCTTTTGACCAACTCAAAGTCAACTGCTTTGGAATGTTAATGACATCTAAAAGATCTTTATAATATGACAGAACTTGATAAAGGGAGTGAATTATGCCATATCAACAGTCATATATTTATTCAGGAAGACCTGAATAAATTTGGCTTCCCACACTGACCTAAACAAAACGTAATCAGTTTCTAAGTATAAATGAAGCTGTATTTTATTCATTTGGTTTAGGATATTCAGCTCTTTAAGCACCTTCCTTAAATTTATTTCTAATGTTCCCTGATGTTTGCATAAGTCTATTATTGTTGTCCATTGTTTATAACCACCAGTGTTAGAAGAAATAGATTTGGGGGGGTGCTCACCCATATATAAACTCTGTCTAAAGTGCTGCTCAGTGCCTTTCACCAGGTGATAGTTCAGGACAGGTACCTATCAAATGACTCACGTACTATTGCTCTTGACAACTCAACAGCAAGGAAGTGCTACCATCATCAGAGCCATAATTGCTCAGCAATGTAGTAATCTTTGGGAAAGTCCATGTAGTGGGCCTATTGAACTTTAACAGACATTTGGGAAAGTCCAACAGATAGCTATAAACTTAGATTTTGAGCGTGGTTGATTTACTTTTTTCCCACAGGGTATCTGTGCCCCTTGTAAATCAATAGGTAGTCATGTCTTTCAGTGTCTCTGATTCTTTGACCTTCCTTCTCTTTCATGGAGTTAATTTATGACCTGACTGCAAACACTCTTATTTATAACAACTAAAATGAAGTTCGTTGCTTTTCTTGATAGAGAAAAACAGAGAGAAATTTATCTCAAAGAAAATCTTCACCATAGAAGCTGTCATCTAACTCCATACAGTTACTACTGTTTATTGGATGATAATGCTAAATAATCTTGACTTCTATAAAATACTATATGTCATTCAATATTTTTTATTCTTGTGCTTATTTTTCTCATTCTAGAAACTTTTCCCCTTGTCACTCATACATGCTTTTCTTTATTTTACTAAATAATGTAGCAAATGAAATGCAAATAAAATTACTAGCAAATTATCTAAGGGGTAAGATCTGACTATTAAAAGGAACCTTACGAAGTAAAACTTGCTATATACATAATAGTGTTCTCATATATGTTATGTGTAATGTTATATTATAGAACATACCTTTGTGGATACTGCCATAAATTATAAAACACAATGAAAACTTTGAGAATGATACTAGTAACACCCAATCTTCATGACGCAGAATGGCAAATGAAGATTAAGTAACTTGGTAAGTCATAGTGGTTTGTTTTCTTTTTTTTTTTTTTTAATTTTCTTTCCTAGGGTGGCTATGTGATCCTATTCACCACACTCTGATGCTTTTCTTGTCATTAAAAGAAAAATGGCAAACTAAAAGCACTGGGGTCAGCATGCACTGGGTTCATGTCTGCTCAAGATGAATATTAAAAAAAGAGTGAAGGGAGGTCATGAAAAGTCCTTAGAAAAACTTAAAGTCCCCATACTTTATCATTTTTTGGAGTGAAGGAGCTTTATATCTTCCAGAAGGTATTCTCATGTTTCTTGAGAGTGTTTCACCTTATGCTCTTATAAAGAAGTTTTTGACAGCCTTTGAGAAAATACAGTGGTGATGAGCTTACAGTTTTGTTTTTTTGTCAGGAGTCATGATTCATTAGCTACTTTGACCAAAATATCTCTTGATGATATACCACACATTTGCTTCCAAGGGATATGTTGATGAGCTATTTTAGCAAGAAAACATGTTAAACTCTCACAATTTATAATTTTCTCACTCAGAATATTTTATTATTGTTATTTAATTTTTACTTATGCTAGGCATGCATAATATAAAGAAAACAGTTTTATTTGCTTTGTCTTTTCTATGTCTATGTTGAAGTTTTCTTTTTGTAGGGCAGTTGTGCTTATGATTGCCTTATCCACAATTATAATTCAAAGAAACAGACTGTTGTCCACAGACTTTTACTGTGATATAGACACATTATCTTAACCCCCTCTGATACAAATGGATTTGTAGTCATAAGGGACAGTAGAGTGATAATGGAGAGTATCCACAGGAAGTTTCAAAATACTTGCGCAATTTGCTTCCTGGTGACTTTTGACAAGATTCAAATACAGGAAATTAATAGGGGGGAAAGTAAGGAGTCTAGACTGCTTAATTATTACTCTATAAAGTTGTAGAGTTCGAATAACATTTGTATTGAGTGTTGCTTACTGTGAGTAATAACAATAAAAGTATAAACCACTGACAAAAACCTGAATACTTAAAAATTCTAATGACCATTGACTTGGTATACTTATCATCAGACACCACATTATTCCATGATAATGGACATCATTGTTTTTTCTGCTCCTACATACTATTAAAAATTTTTCATTCATTATTATTCAGATTTTGAGATGTGAAGCTAGGAACTCCTTTACTTTATATCATCTTGAAATATTAAAAATCATTATTATGACTGATTAATTCTAAAAGCTGGAGTAATTTGAAAAACATGTACAGCATAACTTTGGATATGTCTTCTCTTTGTGAAATATATTTTCTAATGTCATTCTACCATAATCCAACAAGTTACTTACAAATAATTGTTGAATCAGGCTAGTCTGATTGATTAAAGATGAGTAACATCTACATAACATTTTTTGATTTAAGGACAGATCAATAGTTTTAAGCACACAGATATAATAACAAAACAATATTCCACATTCAATCTTTTCAAAATGTTTGCACATTTATTTTATAAACTGCTTTTTAAAATATACCTCTGAAGTTGAAAAAAAAATTTAGTCTCATTTTTCAGCAGAAAAAAAAATACTGAAACTCAGATGGGTTAGAATGTTTGCCCAAGATGACATAAATGTCAAAATAAATTAAATTATTGCTACATGATAGTACACTCAATACATCATTAAGGCAATCGATAAACATTTATGGAATGTATTCCAATAGCACTTATAGATTTTGTACTTAAACTAAAAATAAAAGAAATCCTTACCCTTGTGGAACTAAGATTCTTGTAGAAGAGATAGTTAATTAATAAACTAATGCATCTATAATAAAATATCACAATGTAAGTGCTTAAGTAGAATATTGGAACATCTCACAAATAGATATTATATTTCATATATTAAAAAACATCGTCTTCATCTCATTTCCTTTTCTTGCCAGCCATTCCACTTTTACTCATTTTTACAAAAATATCTCCCAAAGTGTTAAATATTATCAGTATAAAATGATTTTTTCACTTTTCTGATGTTCCCTTCCTCTGAAAGATTTGTTAGTGTAATTTCCAGATTCTCTTTGCTTCTTTTACTCTACTTCTAGAGAAGTGTTCTATGTATCTCATTGGGGAAGAACCCTTAATATAACTATCCGTGTCTTCCAGTTAGCAATGGGTGGTCTAATGGATGCTTGCACTCCACTAGTCCTATGGCAAATACCTTCTAAAACAACCTGGGCCTGAACAGTTCAATCTGTGTTGAATTCTGAAATTCAGTTAGGGAACACGTCTGGTCAACAAACGTGGCCATTTTAGCTTCTAAATCATTACAAGGCTACTTTGGTTATGTATTAGCTGTCTTCTTTGTTTTAACTTCAATTTGTTCAGAATCCAAGTTGAAAAGAGAATACTCAGAGGCCACAGTTACCTATCTTTATTTCTTTTCACCCTGTTCTCTCTTGATGCTGCTCTAATAGGGCTTTCATCATCAATAACCCATTAACACTGATCTTATCAGAGTCACCAATGCATTCCAAAATGCAAAATCCTTCTTCCATTCTAATGCTGCTTGACTTTACTCATCATCTCAGCTGCATTAAACAGAGTTGCTTCCTTCTTACTTCTGAAAATATTGTTTCTATATGACTTTGGGGGTACCACACTAACCTGGCTTTTCTCCTATCTCATTGTACCCTATTTCCTAATTTCCTTTGTCTAATTCTTGCTATTTCCCACTATGAAGTATGGAGTGCCTTAGGCTCGGTCATTTTCCTCTTCTCTACACATTTACTCTTCTGGTGATGTCATTAAGCCAAAATACTTTAAATAGCAAATTTCTATCCTCCAGACTGAACATACCCTGAACTCTAAAGTCTAATTCAAACATCCACTGGACATCTCCTATTGTGTTTCTATTAGCATCTCAAAAGCAAGACCTTAAATTCCTAACTCTATCCATGCTTCCTACTCAACCTGATGCTTCTTTACTGATTTTACCCACTAAATAACAAGACCATCTACCCAGTTATTTATTTTTATTTTTTAATATTGTTTTATTACTTACTCCCCCTGTGAATTTGACTGCCATCCGTACCCTTCTGCATCATCTACCCAGTTACTTAGGATAAATTATTGACTCTTCTATTTATATTAAGCCTTTACTCAACAAGCATAATGTCTGCACACACACATTATTTTACATTATTATGTGTGTGTAGGTATATATATGTGTGTGTGATATACATATTCTGTATTTCCCACTACAATAGCAAATCTGTGTAAGCAAGTGCTTTGTGTGTATTCCCTTCTGTATTCCTAGGTTCTAAAACAATGACCAGCACATAGTAGTTGTATAATAAATACTTCTGGAATAAATAAATGAGAGGAATCTCCAACAATGTGAACCCATAAAGAAAGTGAAAGAGAATAATAGTACCAAAACCTGAAAGTCAGCTTGGCACCTGTATCTCAGTGGCTAGGGTACCAGCCACATACACTGGAGGTGGCCTATTCAAATCCAGCCTGGGCTTGCCAAATAACAATGACAACTACAACCAAAAATAGTCAGGTGTTGTGGTGGGTGCCTGTAGTCCCAGTTACTTGGGAGGGTTGAGGCAAAAGAATTACTTAAACCCAAGAGTTTGAGGTTGCTGTGAGCTGTGACACCACAGCACTCTACTGAGGGCAAAAAAGTAGGGCAAACAAACAAACAAACAACAACAAAAAAACCCTGAATGTCAATTTGGTGGAGAATAGGTTATAGAACTGGCTTTCAAACATTGGAGACCTGAAATATTCTTGAAATGAAATCAAGAGATTTTCATTTTATTAACAATTATTCAAATTCGGCTCAGCGCCTATAGCTCAACCGGCTAAGGCGCCAGCCACGTACACCTAAGGTGGTGGGTTCAAATCCCCAGCCCGGACCTGCCAAACAACAATAATGGCTGCAACCAAAAAATAGTTGGGTGTTGTGGCAGGCGCCTGTGGTCCCAGCTACTTGGGAGGCGGAGGCAAGAGACTTGCTTGAGCCCAGGAGTTGGAGGTTGCTGTGAGCTGTAATGCCACGGCGCTCTATCCAGGGGGACAGCTTGAGGCTCTGTCTCAAAAAAAAAAAAAAAAAACAATTATTCAAATTCATTTTTATTATTTAAAGTCATTTATTCAGTTATTAAAATAACATTTTTACTTTCTGTTATAAAGGAAAGCATCACTCCTTAAACTCAGTCCCACAATATTGCTAGGACTATTTGTATTGATATAATTAATCAAGGATTAAAAAGAGAGTTGGGTACATTTATTCCAAACCTGTGCTTGGACCAATAGATCCAATAGTTCTCTGCATATCATGAAAATCTAAGCAAATACAATTATTATAGTATAAATAAAAACATTATATCTCAATTGGAAGGACAAAATGTGCTGTTTCAGGTTAGTGCAAACATTGGCTGGGTTTGGGACCAAAATACTGATGAAAGGCAATAATGTGATAATAAAATCAAATAAACATATTCACACTTGGAAGAAGGACACTGTGTCAGAAAAAATAATGAAGCATTTTAGAGTAAAGTAGATCAGTCTGCTCATATTCTACCCACAATCATTCCTCCTTAAGCTCTAAGGGACTCTACCTGAGCCTGTGGAATAGAGGTTCTAACAGCAACAAAAACAATGAGAAATAAGGGAGACACTGCAAGAACAAACAGGTGCTGCTCTGTGTTCATTATAACACTGCTGATCGAATTGAAGAGATGTAGAAACACGGCAGCTTGACCACTGATAAACTTACCTGCTAAATCTACCTCACAGCAAACAGGATGACACAGAGAGGGTACTTTGTGCTTTACAAGTACTTTGTACAAGTACTTTGTACTTATGTGCTTTACAAAGTATTCAAGAAAGATTTAGGTAGAGGACAGTGTTTAAAACACACTTTGGTTAAAAACTTAACTCAAGTGAATCCCCATGGTAATTTATAATTTATCTGAGAAAATACATCTTAAATAATATTGAGTCTTAGTGAGGTTGGCAAATGCATTTGTCTATGCATATACTTTTTTCTTTAGCTCATAACAAATTTTTAGTAAGTCTTCTTCAATTGTCAGATATTCCTGATATACATGTGTAAAATTTCATCCTGCATTATAATATTCCTCACAATTTAAAAAAGCTCTGTGTGTGCATTTACTGTGTTATTATAAAATAATACTTCATTATTCAATGAAAATAAGAAAAGCAAACATACTAGAATGATGGATAAAACTAAGTATAGAGGCAAAGAAGCTTGGGGGATAGGCTAAGCACAATGTGCATGGAGTATACATATACTGGATGTTGTATAAAAAGGGGTGAAAGGACCAAGAAGTAATAAGTATTCATGGCACAGTTAAGATAGAATGCATGGAGGACAGAATGATAATGACAAACTAAAAACATGAATCACGTAAGAGACCCCATTTGTAACCCCACCCTGGCTTAGCGTTTCTGGCACTATGTCCCTTTGCCCTCTACTGCAGGTAAGTGGTCAGCAGGTGTTTTTTGCTCTTGCATTTCACTCATATAGAAACTGGGTATTGGCTCCATGGACCTTCTGTCTAATAAGCCTCATTTTCACCCTTATTTCACCATTGGAGAAAACACCTGAAGTATCAGAGACAGACCATATGGAAATATGAGTGGTAAAACAAGAATCCAGGTAGCAAGGCACTTCCACCCCATGTTGCACCCCATTGTACTTACCCTTTCTCTTTTTCTCTGCATTTTCACTAGCCCTTTTAAATCTATTCAATAAACTGTGTGATTCATGCATTTTAACTTGGGTGGTGTGCCTTTCTGTTCTGTGATCGCTGGAGTGGCTTGGTTGAGAGTGTATGTGGTGGCCACCATTGCAGCAGTGTAATTTCTCACATGACAGACTCTCCTACAATGATCGACTGCAGTGTCTCCTATCATTTGTCATCATAATACAATAGACTTGTGATTGCAACTATGATGGTGCCCTTCATAGAAAAAGAATATAAGAAAACAAATGTTAATAGAATAAAATTGATCATTTAAATCACCTAGTAAGAACATATTTTTCAATGTACAAATGAAATGTCTTTTCATTGACAAGTATATATTTTCTTTCCAATTAAATAACATTCATAGTACAGTATATTGTTTTTTACTGGGTTAGCACAAGAGCTAGGAAAACTAATAAATCTAACAGAAAGATAGGCTGGGACACACTGTGAGAAAAAGGCAATCACAAATGGCCTAAGGCACTGAATATATTACCTGAAGTTTCCAACCAAGAACAGGCTTTAAAAATACACATAGTGGAAAAGCTTTGTTCTGCATTGATATTTGCAAAGGAAAGTTAAGATAACAAAAGTGACTGTGAGTGTGTTACACTTGTGTCTATAGTTGTAGCAAGACTTAGTTTAACATTGCCTCAAAGTACATTATTACCATTTAGCTAAACAAAGTTGAAGGGAGATTAAAAAAGTGAATAGTAGTACTTACAAAAGGCAAAAGAATGAAGTTCATTGTAAGAAGGAAGTAAAAACAATTTAGGTTGTGAAATGCAGGAGAGTTTATGATGTCTTAAAACAGATTTAGATGTTTCTCAGTCAAAAGCCAGAATTAACAAAAAAGAAGGAAAGAATGAATAGCGAAATAATAATAAGAAAAATAGAAATCAGGGAGGGAGGAAGTCAGTAACAAAGGAGGGAAAGACTGCAGACCTTGTGTGCTTTGCAGTTATTGCTTTTGACTCTTAACTGCCCTTAGAGAGCTGCGGACACATCTCACATCTTTATTTTTATTTGAGTGATTAATGTATATCTAAGTTGATGCCTCAGTAAAAAATAAGATAGTGTCAAAAACTGTTACATTTTGAATTTTTAAGGGATTTATTATTTTGTCCCTGCTTCTTTTTATTTTTCCCACTAATATCTGCATTTGGTCCCTTTATTGCCCATTAACACCTGCAGCTTTGTAGGCAAAGTGCTGGAAAAAGAGAATAATCAAAAGCCTTTTGAGACCAAAGACTTGGATAAAAGAATAGAAGTTAGTAGCAAATTAAATTTGGATACTAAATATGTGTAGTTCAATCACCATGACTTGTTCTTTACTCATTTCTTAGAGCATTTGAGAAATTCTTACATTGACATTTTATTCAATTTTCTACATATTTTTATTAAAAATTGATAACCTTGGTAGGGGGACTGAGCCCAGTTAGACCATGCTGGATTGCATTCACTACCTCACTGCCATCAAGAATTAAAGGTGTGACCTTGGCAAGTTATATATCATTATTCTCAATTTTCTCTATACCTAAATACACTGTGAAAAATTACATGGCATTTTATAACAGTTTTCCTAAAGGGACCAAAATACATTAAGATTCCAAACTTGTTAATAATACACTGTCCTTTCCTTTATCTAAGTGAAAAGAATAACATTTAATATTTTATTCTCTTTCACTTTATTGACTTTTTCTAATTCTTAGGGGAAATACAGTATTTTTATGACTCCTAGTAGTCTATGCTGATGGATGAACCCAAGTAATTGTGTAGCATAATAGATCCAAAAGTCTTTTTAAATGAACTACTTCCGGAGTAGAGTTGCATGGAGCAAGGATGTTAAAGGAGCCTTTCATTTCAAAGGCCATGTCAAAATATTTCTATCAAAGACTGATTAATGCCAAAGAGAACAAAATGGTTTGTGATTACCTGGATAAACAATACAGTGTATTGTATAAGTGCTCCATTAAAAAGTCAAATTCTGATGCATATTTTATGAGAATGTTTTATTTGTTTTAGTTTTGTTAAATAATAGGTTTTGTTCTTCAGTGTTTTATTGTAAATATAATTATTTAAAAACATATTGACTCTGTTCCAATCAAATTTTCATTTGTCCTGTGTAATTTCTTAGGCATGTGAATTTATTTTTTCTGGCTTCCTGCTGCAGTTTGAATGTGTTGCCTTCAAAATCCAGGTGTTGACAATTTAAGAGTATTAAAAACTGGGGCCTTTAAGAAGTGATCAAGCAATGAAGGCTACTTCCTTCTTAATGAGAGTAATGCCTTACATAACAGGCTTTACTCAACTTTCTGCTTTTCTGCTCTTACACCATGTGAAGACACAAAAATGCCTTTATCAGACATCAAAAGCTGGTGCTTTGGACTTCCCGACTTCCAGAACTGTGAGTAACAAAGTTGTTTATTATAAATTACCCAACCCTAGGTATTCTGTTATTACAACACAAAGTGGAGCAAGACACTACCACAAATGTAACATCCTAAAATAACACAAAATTATTACTTACAGTATGATGGGTCAGAAGTCTAATAAGGGTCTCACCAAGAGAAAATTAAGGTTAAATCAGGGCTATATTCCATTCTGAAGACTCCAGGGGAGGATAAATTTTCAAACATTGAGGTTGTTGGTAGTATTCTATTCCTTGTAGTTGGTTGTAGGACTGAGGTCCCTGTTATCTTGCTGGTGGTCAGCTAGAAATTGCCCAAAATGCTTAAGCTGTACGATGATACTCTTGAGTACATTCTCTCCATGTGAGAGTGTGGAGAGTGGGCCATGAGGCAGCAGGGCCCCCCATGGCCTGGGAGATGTTCAGGTGAGACCTCTAGCTGCTTTCCTCCTGCTGAGTTAACATGTTTTTCCTCCTCTTAAAACAACATTTTTTCTCCTTCTTAGATGTTTTGCCAGAAGTCACGTATCTCTTTCTTTACCTAGTTAATCTTTAGACACTATGCAGAAAATTATGCAACCCTTCTCTTTTTATTTCTTATCTTTAACATATGGTAAGGATGTTATACAGTAGAAACCATTAACAGAATGAATTGTTCTTGATAAGTTATGTTTTCCGTCTATGCTACTTTCTCATAAACAACCCTGCTGAGATACTATAAAATAAAGCTGATTTTGTATTTTGGTGATGGCTGCAGTTGTGATTGCTCCAGACCTCCCTTTCCCATCCTTGTCTCTTATATCTTTTCCCTCATTCCTCACCATTCCCACCTTGGTCTATTCTCGTTCACACTGGTTTGCAATATGTGAGCATGTGGTTATATCTTTCTGAAAAAAATAGTCATGACTTCCTCACTGGTTTTAAATAAAAGTTTATCTTTATAATGAATTTTCAGTTCATAATATTGTATGCTTTTTATCAAGGAGTGCAGGGAAATTGTGTTAAAAAATATCCCACTTTTGAAATAAAGCAAACAATCTCAAAGTTGTATGTGTGTTTTATTAGTGAGTACCCACCACAGCTGTAACTTATCAGAATTTTCATTTTCATTTGTATTGCCCTCCTTAAAGGTAAAATAGGAAAGCTTTATTAAGATTATTTTTATCAGCTGGGCACAGTGACTCATGCCTATAATCCTAGTACTTTGGGAGGTCAAGGATGGTAGATTGCTTGAGCTCAGGAGTTCCAGATAGCCTAAGCAAAAGTGAGTTTCTCTTTTCTAAAAAGAGAAAAACTGAAACAAGAGCATTGCTTGAGCCTAAGAGTTTAAAGTTGTTACTGTGAACTATGCTGTGCCACAGCACTCTATCTAGGGCAACAGAGTAAGACTTTGTCTCAAAAAATAAACAAAAAAAGATTATTTTTATCAATAATTATATATTGTTTGATTACTTGTATTTTTAAAAAATAATTATATATAAGAAACAGCTTTAAAATCACCTCTTCTAAACTCTATTAGTATACATCTAATAACATAAAAATAATCCATAGCCTACATATAAAATTTAATATTATAAATATAGCCTATTCTGATAAATTTAAAAAGTGAATTTGTGTGTTTATTTGTGGATGCATGTGTGGTTTTTATCTCTTAGTAGGAAAAATATCAATAATTAATAGTTTATAATCCTGTTAATTATCAGTACAATCCTAGAGCATATTTCACTTCTAGGTAGAATTACTTTGTTTTTTTAATACACAATGCAAAAGTTTTTCATAATAAAAACATGCTTTATATAATTCCTTTGAGAAACAAATATGTCTAATTATAATATGCCACAGTGACTGACATGTATTATGTTCAATAATGGAAAGTCAGTATCATCCCAATGAAACAAATTATTCAGTGCTACCAATCCCACCATGACCTTGAAGAATATACTAATAATAGTTTTTTCTTCCCAAATATTTCCATATGTGACAATTCTTATTTCCTTTGGCATTTCAAGGAATGCTATCCAATCATCTATAAATACATCAGCCTGTATCTATAAGTTCACTACCCAAATGACAATTCCATTTTCAATTTTTCTTGGTGAAAAGATATAGAATATTTGGAAGGGAAGATTATTCCAAAAGTCTAGAAGATAATGTCACTCTTGTTATACTTATTGGACAGAGTGTCCATTGGAATGTTATCTTGCTATTGTGGCAGCCTCTAAGTACATTACCAAATAGGTTATCCCAGAGACCAGAATTACAAACCAAATTGAGAGGCAGATATTGCATGGCTTATTGCATTACTTTTAAAACACAGCAAGTAACAAAAGAGAAGGGGCATGTTAAAACTAAGGACAGCATAAAATTGGAATAGAAGGTACCCTCTACTTTAAATGTCTCTCTCTCTCTCTCTCTCTCTACAGACTTCTCATCATCATGTGGGTATAAGACCAGAGTTGAGAATGAGTGAAGAGGTTCAGAAGACAGAAGCAGAACAGCACCAACCTGTTTTCTCTATCAGTGACTCAGGACAAATTACTCCTTGCCATACATGTATCTCCCCAACTAGCCTGATGAATATTCATGTTTTTATCTGTTGCTGGGAAAAGCATGTATGTGTTCAGAATGATACCCTATCAGTTAGTTTTCACTAGCAGGGGGTCAATTTTAGGATGAGGTAGCTATTAATTTAATGATCTTATGATGAATTTTCTCCATCTATATGTGGCATTCTTTATTCTATCATTTTATTCATAGATTTCATTTATTCTATCTTCAATATGACTTATAGATTTGCAATATATTTCATACATCTTCTAGATTCTGTCTACATACTATAAACTATTAGGTCATTTAATATTGATAATTAGCACTTTTTAGTAGTTCCTACATCTTTTTGATTTGATAGTTTTATTCTTGTCCTCTGCAACAGAATTAAATATCCTCAAGTAGCACCAAAAAAAAAAAAAAAACATTATGAAAAAGAAATTGGTGTTCAAAAGTATTCATTATGATATTAATTGATTCAAATGGTCATTCACATTGAAAATCACTATATATCTGCAAAGTTAGAAGTTATGTAACCTACCTAAGTTATCATACTTATATTAAACTAGATAGTAACTGGTTGTTGAAATGCCTTAATATGGCTTCTATAAGTACTTTATTATCATTTTAAAATGTGTGTAGGACATGAAGTACCAGATGTTGTTGGGGATGATTTTTCCCTCTTTTCTGATCAAATTTAGTGAATTATGCCATGGATCGAATATTTGTGTACTCCCCAAATTGATTAAGTTGAAGCCCCAACCTCTAATGTGACTTTATTTGGGGATAAAGCCTTTCTCTGAAATCTATGTAGACAAAAGTGGCTGTCTGCAAGCCGGAAGAAAGCCCTCAGCAGAAACTGACCATGTTGGCCGCCTGGTCTCAGTGTTCCAGTCTTCAGTGGAAGAAAAGAGAGAAAAGAAATTCTTGTTGTAGGCCCCCTAATCTATGGTATTTTGTTGTGGTGTCCTATGTTGACTAATGGAGAGAGGTACTAGAGTTGTGTGTTTTGATCTTTCTGAAACTTCTTCAATAATGACATGCTTAGGCGGCACCTGTGGCTCAAAGGAGTAGGGCGCTGGCCCCATATGCCAGAGGTGGCAGGTTCAAACCCAGCCCTGACACAAAACTACAAAAATAAAAATAATAATAATGATAAAAATAAAAAAAAACTTTAAAAAAATAATGACATGCTCTACTAGGTTAAATAAGCCTGTATACAGATTGACTACACATAATGAATTTCTACAAACTTCCCTAAAAGATTATAAGAAAAAATGTATGTTAGTAAAGTCAAAAGCAAACAAAAGCATCTATAAGCTAGTAAGTTTAGCTTAGTTCTACTAAGAAACTATTTTAACCCCAATCATTTTGACAGATGAGAAACAAAACTTTGGACTTAAGCCCAAACTTTTCACCTTATACTGTTCTACTCAGAATCCCTGACTTCTATCCTCATCACTGGATGTGGCCATCCATATCCTTTCTTCTGGATACTTCTTCAATACTGCTATTCCAGCTAAACCATTTGCATCTTTTAAAAAACTGGCTTATCCCTCCAAAGATACTGCATAGATATTTCTTGAAATATATCCTGTTGCATCTTTGCCTTTCCTCAATCTATATTCTTTTCAAAAATATATTCAAAATATTCAAAAATATTTGAAATATACTTGTTTTATATACTCCTCTCATGTAAGAAGAAATTAAAGAAAACTGGATTTGGTCCTTATACTTTAATAATTTACATAACTCCAAATTTCCAGTATATTGACTCTTTGAAATTTTTTTTCTTCAACAATTTTCTAGATGTAAAAATAAATTGGTGGGGAATTATAATTGGAAATTGTTAAAGAAAACTGGAAATTTTCCTGAGATGATCATTGCTTACGATGAAGCGTTTCTCAATTCCAGTTATTGGCAGCTGATTATGTATACTGCTCTACGCATCTCAGGTAAGTACCAATTGATGAAACAGGAGAGTCTTTCCTTCCTAATTATTTTTTCATTTCCAGTATTTACTCAATTTCTTTAGGAAATGGCTATCATGGAGGATGATAACCTTACCATGGTAATATAGTAACTCCCTAGAGTCTCTAAGGCTACTATAAGGAGTAAACATATGAGCACAATGATTGAAAAGGATTATTATTTCATACTGAAAATATGTATTTCATGTTTGACAAATGTAACCTCATATTATCTGCCTTTGTGTGTTTCATTTTTATATGTAATTCAGTTGAACAATGGTTTAAATCAATCTGGTTGCTTTTTGTATTTAAATGCTATCTAGTAACCATTTTTAACAACATATTTCTTAAAAAATACTTATAGTAATTATACATTTTTGCATATTGTAATTCAAACTTTATAGTTGAGGTAGTTTTCTGCAATCATCCCCACAGCAAAAGTATGGAGAATAGCCATAGTAATTCGTAAAGAAAGACATTAACTTAAATAGAATGTTTTATGTACAATAAATAGTAATTATTGATATTTGAACAGATTTGAAGATTTAGTAAATAATTTCTTGTTTTACTAGCATTTTGAATATTTAGGTAATACAATGATCAACAAACTCTAAGCCAACAGTGGATATTTTTAGGTAATTACTCTCTTTAGGTAATACAACAATCAACAAACTCTAAGCCAACAGTGGATATTTTTTAATCCCTCCTAAAATTTCAAAGAATTCCAGATTTTAAAGTAAGATGGGTATGAAGTCAGTAAGTGCATGATTGGCTATAAACTTTTCCTTTCTATTTTATTCCTAAAGATTTATTCCTGGGATATCAGTTTAGAAAAATAATTTCTTAATATTTCTTAAAAATATCCCTTAATACTCCTTAAAAATATTTCTTAATATAGGTATTATTCAATAGCTAGAGAGATGCATTTGTTTTTCTTTTTTGTATTGTTTGTTTTGAGTAGTTATCTGCACATTGCTAAAGGTCTGACGAGGTTTCAATCAAAGGGATGGTCAGGCTGTGTTCCCTTCTACACTTGGGTTTTTTGGGAAGCTTATGCAGCTGTTGGCAGACCAAGATGGCTTTCATATTTTCCTCAGCTTGACTACACTATAAACAGGCCTCTGACTGACTCTAGGTCCTGGCATTCCTTTCTTGCAGTATGATTTTAGAAAACTTTCAATCCTAAATTCTTTCACTGTTCCTTTGAGATACATTCCTTTTGCCTTTCTCCAAGGCCTGGGAGCCATCTCTTTGAAATTTAAACATCAAGAAAGACAGCACCCCATCTCCCGGGTTCTGTAGAAGGGTAGGAGTCAAACTTCAGTGGAGGCCTTGTTCCAAGAAGTACACTGCCTACTGTCTTGATGAGCAGATAAAGTTTACTTTTCCTCTGTGTAAGGCCAATTAGAAAACACAGATAAAACTTTCTATTGTTCATTGCTGGCCTGAATTTTGTTTTAAAAAGAATAAAAATATTTAGGTTCTTTTGAAGAATGTTGAAATTGTTTTTGTTGTTTTAAGTTTTGTTTTGTTTTTGTTTGTTTTGTACAGAAGTAGTTTCCAAATATAATATTTATACAAGTGTTTTGGAACTTAAAATAACCATTACAATTGTGAAATGACAGGAAATTCAGAGCAGTATGTTATGATCTAATGTCCTTGGGGTTTATAACCAGTAAAATAATCTTGGTAGTGAATATGACACCTTCTTTAGCAGTATCAGGCCATTTTCACAGGGTTTTGTGAGAATTACATGAGGAAAAAATTCAGTATGTATACACAACAGAAAATTATTCACTTCTGAAGGTCACTACTAAAGTTTTGAGACAGGCTGTTATGGTCCATTCTTTCACTTCCAAGAAATACGGCCAACATGGATGTCCTTTCTGATTCACCTGTGTAGGTTTCCAGCGGCTGGGTTTATCAGTGTTGCTGGGAGGGCCTCATTTGTTTTAACCTATACATGATTCAGTTGGTGTTAGCTATGGAGCTGAGCAGAAAGCACTTTCACACGATGATTTTCTATGATTGTAAGAGTGTGATAAAGGAGTCTGAAAGCATTGGGGTCTATACTCTGTCCAGCGTGAAAGTTTCCTGTGGTTTCAAGAATTTAGAAGAGGCTGAATGTCACCAACAGACAAAAGAGGAGCAGGTGTCAGGTGACCACAGTGACTGAGGAAAACATCGCTGCTGTGGGAAAATAGTTTCCAAACAAGATTGAGTGACATTTGGATCACCAGGTGTGTCCAAAATCCTGATGACTATCTTCAAGTCAAAAATATTTCATCCTGATTGGTGCCTCACACTTTGACAGATGAGCAGAAGTGCATCTGTGCTGAATAATGTGAAGAAATGCTGGTCAGGTTTGAGGGAGGCAAGTCTAGTCATGTTCATGATGTAGTTATTGGTGATATAATTTGGGTTTACCAGTTTGATTCAGAGAATAAGAATCAATGAGCAGTGTGGAATTTTCCTGATGAAACTTTCTTCTCCAAAAGCAGCCATGCCATTATTATTTCTCTGAAGGAACAAAGGAGTATTACTACTCAGTGGTACACAACAGTAAGCCTACTATAAATAAAAGTTTTTAAAAAGTTTCAAGAATGGGGACAGGACTATGGGGAACCATCTTGAACCATGACAATGTGTCCACCCACATGGTTAATATCACCATTCTGTTCCCAGAGTGTGCAAAAGGTAAACTCATGGCTCATCCACCATACAGTCTTGACCTGGCCTCATGTGATTATTTCCTGTTCTCTATGTTAAAAAATAGCATGCACGGAAGAAGGTTCTCCAGCTCTGAGGCTGCGAATGCCTACAAAAGTGAGCTTACAGTGTTTGAAGAAATTAGTGGAAAGAATGTTTTTCAAGAATGCAGAAGAGGCTCAGTGCCCATAGCTCAGTGAGTAGAGCACCGGCCACCTACACCGAGGCTGGTGGGGTCGAGCCTGGTCCGGACCTGCTAAACAATGACAACTGCAACCAAAAAATAGCCGGGCATTATGGCAGGTGCCTTTAGTCCCAGGTACTCAGGAGGCTGAGGCAAAAGAATTACTTAAGCCCAAGAGTTTGAGGTTTCTGTGAGCTGTGATGTCATGAGGGTGGCATAGTGACACACTGTCTCAAAGAAAAAAAAATGCAGAAGAGGGGAAGAGAGAAGGGATGGAGGGAGTCATGGTATATGGCATACCTCTTGGGAGTGGGACACAATTATAAGAGGGAATTCACTTAACAAATGCAATCAAGGTAACCTAACTCTTTGTACCTTCACTGAATTCTAAACAATAAAAAAAAAGAATGACTTAGAAGTGTAGGTTTTACATCATACATTTGTGTGGTATGTAGAAGTGAAGTGAAGAATGTGTTTCGAGAAAGAACTGCTGAGTGGGTGAGGAAGGTGAAGATTCAGTACATTAGGATTGGAATAGCAATGGTCATTGGTGACCTTGGTAAAACCCACTTTGTTAAAGTGTGGAGATAACACTCTGTTGAAAAGAATGGATGATGATAAAAAAGGAAAAGGAAGGGAAATTCACGGGGAAAAACAATACTTGTGAGCTGTTACCTTATAAGAAGATAGCAGCACCTGGGCAAAAAACTCAGGGAGAGGGAATATATAAAAAAATAAGCTTTTCATTCCTAAAATGAACTCTATTTTATCCACAGAGGATTTTTGTAAGAAGCTAATTTGAACTTAGCTTATTATACCTCCAGTGCCAACACCTTCTATCTTCCTTTAAATCAAATGCCCACTGTGGTTAAAGTTAGTTTGTTTGGGGGAGGGGGAGGGAAGGGATAGTATTAGAAGAAAGAATGTTTTTATGGGTTTTACTTTCTTGAGCTTATCAGAAGCCTGGATACTGGAAAGAAAAGAAAATAAAAGAAAAAAAAACAGGAAATAATCCTGAGGTTGGGAGATAAATGCAACATATTCCAAGGTGTATTTTGTCCTCCAGAAATCCTTGACATTAAATTGAAGCTTACTACCCCTCCCACACCACTATATATTTGGATGTGCTAGCTAAATATTCTATCCCTCAGTTTTGGAAGTTATGAAGTAACTTGGAAGGATGAGATCTTCCTGAAGGTACATTAGCAGATGGTAGGGGGCCAGGCTACCACAGTCTTGCCAACCAACAGCTTCATCAGTATCTTGTGTAACAACCACCACTGATGGTATTCCTACAACTACAACTGAGTTTAATGAACTAAAAAAGAAAAGTAACAATCTAGGAGAACTAGCAGTCAGAAATAAAATCATAAATTTGGCCTAGTAGAGCCACGGGAGGAGTCAAAAGACTGCCTCTCTGAGAAAATACATATGAATATTTAAAATATTTAAAACTATGTAATAGTTGCAAATGGCTACATAACAAATTATCACAAATTCAGCAGCATAACATCACATTTATTATCTTGAAGTTTCTGGAGTGTCAGGAGTTGGCTATGGCTGAGATGATTATTCTGCCTGGTTAAAATCAAGCAGTGTTCCAGACTTGGGTGATTTTCTGGAGATTCATTTGGGAACATATCCACTTCTAAACTCGTTCAGATAGTTGGCGAGATTCTTGTGTGTGCACAGAACCCCAGGTTCTTGACCCCTGGAAGTTTTCCTCAGCTACTGGAGGGCCCTGCATTCTTTGCCACGTGGCAGCTTACCTCATCAAACCCACAAGGAGAGCCGCTAGAGTGAATCTGCTGGCAGGATGAAGTTGTATTTCACATTGCATAATCAAAGTACCAGCGTCTTGGCAATTTTTTTATGGGTAAATGAAAGTCACAGCTCCAGCCACGGGACAGGATTATATAAAGGTGTGATTACCAGAAGAAAGGTGTGGTTACCTTATAATCTGCCTTCCATGGCTGATAACTATGCAGATATTTTGTAGCTAAAATAAAAAAAATCATACTAATTTGGTAGATAAACTGATGTATAGTTTTAATGACTTTTCACAGTATGATGTTATCACTTCTGAGATAGGGCTTACAATGTGCACAGATAGCCAGAAGAAGTGGAGGAAGTGATTATTTATATTCAGTTAAAGATTAGTATAGGTTGAAGCTGGATTGCATTCAGTATAAGGCTCATTTTGCATATGGTTTGCTCCTTTTCCTAGGGTAGGGTTCAGAGCCTTTGACTAAGAGCCTGATGATTCAACAAGGACCCTCATTGGGAAGGTCCTAGTTTTCTTCTCTTCTCTATTCCCTTTTCTTCTCTTTATTTTTCTCAGACAGAATCTCACTTAGTCAGTCTGATTAGAGTTCTATGGCATCATAGCTCACAGCAACCCCAAACTCTTGGGCTCAAGTGATCCTTTGGCTTTAGTTTATCATTTTTAGTAGAGATGGAGTTTTGCTGTTGTTCAGGCTGGTCTTGAATTCCTGAACTCAAGCAATCTACCCACCTTCGCCCCCAAGAGTGCTAGAATTACTATATTTTAGTGTTACTTCCTACAACAATGAGCCTAAAAACATTGCTCCTTCATTTTTTCGGAAACTTTAGGCTTGCGTATTAAATCTCCCATCATGCATAGCTTTTGCATCACATCATTAGCAAATGATGCAAATCATTAGCTTGTAATCTTTGCCCCCTAGTCTTTGTTGGCACAAGATTTGTGGTGCCACTATTCATATTTTTAAAATTTTTCATCACATTGTTGAAGTTGTTTCTTCTAGAAATAATGGGCTACCACAAATTTTTCTATCCTACACTAAATCAGAAGCCCTTAATTCTTTACCTAAAATTTTTATGTTATTTTCCAGATTTTATACCACTTTCCCTATTCTTTCTGTCAGTTTGTTACCTCATATTTCTCTTTTTGTTCTAGTCCATATTCCCCTGGTGGAATGGAGGAGTATTCTCTCCTATCTTGTTTGTGTGATTTTTTCCCCTTCGGTTTATTTATTATGTCACATGCTGTCTATCCTTTCCCTTCATTGTACAGTCAGCTATTCTTTCAAGAATACTGTGGAAAAGATTCGAGCAAAAAAATAGAGTAAGCCTACCTCTTGATAGAAGGAGTAGCAAAGAATGTGTGGCCATCCTTAATGCACTACAATATCGCTCCCCACCCCACATCTCTTTCCAGAGAGTTGGTTATAAAGGTGAGTTTACAAAATAGTCCACGGGAAAGCCCTAATATAAGTCAATTATTGTATTAGGCTATTTAGTGCTTAATAATCACTCCTTAGCTTACTCTCTGTACACTATAAAGCCAAATGTTGCTTTATCTCTTTCAAACACTAAGCCATAGAGCTAGAACATTTCTCCAGATTAGGAGTCCTATCAGACCTGGAGATTATGTTTCTTATTGTGCTGGTTATGAAGCCATTTGACACTCTGCTTTAACTCCATATTTCTATACTCTACTTTGCAATGCTGGTGAGGGGAGTCTTCAACCTACCATTTTTTGTCATGTGGATTCCTCTTATGCTTTTCCAAGACAATCAGTGGAGAGAGACTGAAGGACAGGGGGAAGAAGGAAGGAAGGAACTCTCTTATTTCAATTTCCCTGTTGTCCTGTCAGCATCCCTTTCTCAGTGTTGCTGCACCCTGGCTGTAGCACTGGTTTCCAAATTCTAGCTTGTTTTTTTCTTCCACAACCATCCTGAGCACCCTCCTCTCTCCCCATAAGGTTACCAGGATGAGGCTGGGTTCTAGTCATAAAGGGCTTCAGACGCTTTTACTAAACAAACGTGTCACCACTATCAACGACAGTGGCACTTTCTGACCCTGTGGGATGCTTCTGTGGAGCTCCAGACACAACAGGTGCCCTTCCTTGACTGGAGGTCTAAGTTATGGTTTCCAAGTCTCTTCCTTCCTGATACTGGGTGACCAGACCAGCTGGCCTAGTCCACCCTCTTCAAATGTCTGAGTCTCAAACCTATTAAAATCTTACTCTTGGCTGCTAAGTTCTGAAAACCCTAAACTAGTGTCCCACCCCCCCTTTTTTAACTTCAAAAGCAATACTTGTATTTTTATTTATTATCTCAACTTTACTTCATTTTTCCTGGTTTGTTATGTGAATTCTTTAATATCCATTCCTTCTATGAAATGCTCATCATTGAATTAGCTAGTGTAGTTTCTGTTTTCTGAGCTGAATGCTCACTGACACATTGTACCAACCCTGCTCCAGTCTTTATTTTCTTATTGATTGTCTCGGGAAAACATAAGGTATAATCCTGGGACTTTCATGCAGCTCAATTTTTTTTCAATCCACTTAATAATTCTGCACTACTGCAACTAATGGATAAAAAATCCTTTTCTGCTAGGAAGCATTTAAGTAGTTTCTTCATCCTAAAACTAAACCCACGCTAATACAGAACTTTATCTGGAGAAAATAACAGAAACAAATGACTAAGATCAAGAGAGAATATCTAAGCAATAACAAATAAAATCCCTTTGTTTTGCCATTTGTACTCTAGATATGTTTCCTTTCTCTTAGTAAGAATATTTTCTAAAATATCTGTGTGATAGTTTCTGTTTTTTCAGCACATATTCTTCATTTCTGACCTGGACTCTCCAACTTCAACTTTGGATGGAATTTGTTCTAGCTTTCTTTCTTTCTCCCTTATCTAGTTGAGAACCTCACTAAAATAGATCATATACTACAAAAGATGTTATTGTAACTTCGGAAAAGAATTATATAATGCCACATAAGGAGCTTCAGATAAGGCTTTACAAGTATAAAGTTAATTTATCTGAGGGCTATGTTGGAATTATAAGATATAAAGGAACAGAGAAATCTGGGGGCTGAAATAACTCCACATGAAAATGATATGCTTGGGCCAATCTTTGATTCATTCACACAGGCTTTCAGAAGCCTTATAACTCATGAATTCAACATCTAAACAGATCTTATCAGATTTCTTTAGCATATTACTCTGATATTAGACTCCAATTCCCCAGGATAACATTTCATTCTTACTGCTTAAGGCTTTACATTCTCTTCTTATTCCAAGAGCCAAATCTGTCATGTCTCCCCCAAATATATCATCTCTTCCTTGACTTGTTGTTATCTACCTTCCCCGCCAAATGCAGCATTATATCCAGAAGTTGTTAAGTGGGTCACTATACCTCCTAACGTAGGAGTGTCCAACCTGTGGCCCTCAAGGCCTACATGATAATTTTGAGAGGACTTTTTTGCTTATCCATGGTGTCAGATATCAGGAAAAGTATTGGTGGTCCTATCGTTTTATTAATCAGCTTTTATTATTGTTTACTTCTGGCCCACCCAAGACAACTCTTGTTCTTCCAATGTGCACCAGAGGAAAAAAAATAGGTTGAATGCACCTGTATGGATTTCTCAGATGCGAACTATCCATTTAAAAGAGTTCCTTTGGACTGGAGGGGTAGCTCAGGCCGGTAATCCTAACACTGTAGGAGGTTGGAGGGGGAGAATGAGGAGTTCAAGGCCAGTGTGAGCAAGAGGGAGGTCCTGTCTCTAGTAAAAACTAGAAAAATTAGGAGAGCATGGGGACAGGTGACATAGTCCCACCTATTCTGTAGGCTGAGGAAGGAAGATAGCTTGAGCTCAGGAATTTGAGACTGCTGTGAGCTAGGATGACACCACTGCACTCTAGCCAGGCAGACAGTTTAAGACTCTGTCTCAAAATAAATGAGTAAGCAAGAATTCCTGTGGTAGTATAATGACTCATGACCCATATGTCTGCTGAAGTCCAGTTCCCTCCTATACTTCAACTTCCCAGTGATGACTCCTCTTCCAGAGCCCATATGATTTTCTGCTGCCAGACTCACTTGAAGGTCTTCTTAGGAGGAGAAAAATGCTTATTATTCACTAGTGAGACTTTTTGTAGTGCCTGCTTGGTCACTTAATCTTAATCTATGAGTAGTCCTGATTCAATCTAAACTAAAATGACAGTGAATAAAGCTAATTATACTTTTTAAATGTCTCAATGGGGCTGAAATAGAAGGACCATAGAAAAAGCACTGGTGAGAATCTTTTTTTTTTTTCTTGAAAAAGAAAAATCACTGGGTATCATGAGAGCAAAGTAAGAGAAAAATGAAGATTCAGCATGAAGCCTGGAGGTCGTTTAATGGCTATAAATAAATAAAAAATAAAATTCATGCTGGTGAATTTTATGGCATAGAGGGAGACTGATAAAAGAAATACAGTTGCTATTTCCTGAAAGGCAGCTATTTAGGGCAGTGGTTTTCTAATCTTCTATATGAATGTAAGTTATAGACATGTTACAGAGGCCACAGTTTTAGCACCACTTAGAAGTTCTTCTGGATATAATATTTCAGGTGGAATTATTCAAATCTTGTAAGTCTGCTGATTGTGTGTACGGTATGTCTGTTGATCTGGCCATGAGAAGAGAGCAAGTTAAACTCAGGTCTAATCCTGTGGTGGTTTTCCTGCTAAATCTTACTTCTTAATGTAGTGCATGAAGGGAAGCACAGTCCATACTATAGGATAGTCAAGGTGAGAAAAAAGAATGAAAATGCTATACAGATACATTCCAGTTTCAAATTTCATAAGCCAAACACATTTACTATGATTTTGTTTCAATATCTCAACTCACTTATTATTCAATTCACTATGTAGTGATATGGAAAAGAAAAAAAAAAGTTAATATCATTCACTGATCTGGCTTCCCCGCTAGAGACCAGCTTTCTTACTAATTTTGTCATCGTCTTCTTAGTAGATAAATTTGTGCAGCCACTTGGTCTTTTACGCTAATTGAAAAAATGCTGATTTTGTGCACTGATGGACGACAAAACTTCACTGGAGATTTTCTGTGATCATAACTACATTTGATCATTTTAAATGGTGCTCAGGGACTACATAAGGGAGAGACTAATTCATCTCTGTTTGGAAGGTCTGTACCCAACACAAAGAGGCATTTCAAATTCTCCTCATTACCTCTTCTGAGAAAGAGAATTTTTAAGTATTTTATCAGAGTTCTAACAAGAAAAACTTCACTTAAATAATGCAATCTCAAATCTATCTGTAGCTTTTGAACACTATAATTAGAATGGGCAAAAAAAAATGAAGGGAACAAAACTAACAGACGCTAAAGTTATCTTATTTTTATTTAAGTTAGATTCCAAAATATTTTAAAGGTGTGCAATTTACACATGTGTATGTTCTCAGCTTGTGAGCACAAACAGCACTAACATGATGTTATCATAATATCGATAGGAATTTTCCTTGTCAGCTATAGTTCAGTCTATAGATCCTTGTCCTTTTTGCCACCGTAAGAAGCACCAATGTCACTAATTTAAGAACATTAATGATTTTCTGGTGTCCTAAAGCAGATGATATTGGAAAAGTTTGCTTTAAAATAGAAGCGTAGGTTGGAAATAACTGTATTGCTCCAAACACCGTATTTTCTTAGATTCTGAAGTAATGCTGCTTTTTCATTAAATGACAACTCTGTGGCAGGCTCTGTACTTATATGCCAGGAATTTAAGTAGCAGGTAAGAAAATCAAGGACTTTGCTCTTTATAAACTATACATTTGAGAAAGATGACGATAGGGAAATGAAATGGAAAAGGAAGGACATTGTCTATGGGGTAAGAAAATGTCCAAGTAGATATTCTAGGTGCTGCTTCTTTTGGGGGGGAGAGGGGGTCAGGAGACAGATATGTTTTCACTTTGTCTCCCTGGGTAGAGAGCTGTGGCATCATCATAGTTCACAGCAACCTCAAACTCTTGGGCTCAAAAGGTTTTTTTTTGCCTCAGCCTCCCAAGTAACTGGGACTATAGGTACCTGCCGCAACAACTGGCTAGGTATCTTTTTTCTATTTTTAGTAGAGATGGGGTCTCGCTCTTGCTCAGACTTGTCTCCAAGTCCTGAGCTTGAGGAGTCCACCCGTCTCAGCCTCCTGTAGCCCTAGCCTTATAGGCATGAGCCCAGCACTTCTTTATATAGAAAGGGTCTGGGAAAGCTTCCCTGAGGAAATGACATGATCTGAAACCTAAGATAGGAGGAGGGCTTGGACACACAAAAAAAATGAACAAAAGAAAACATGATTGAGGTCGGGTATATCTTCTGCAAAAGGAATAAATGTGTTGACTTTAAAAGAAGTACTAAAAAAATATGGCTGAATGAACCTTGTCACCAGAACTTCAGAGTCACTCAAGGAAACAGCCACACTGGGGTTGGGAGCAGTGCTCCCTGCCATTCTCCAAGTCTGCCGAAATGAGTAAACTTTTGCTCTCTTAAACTTTTAAAAATATATGATCTAACAAAATATATCTATGCATCCGTTAGGATGCAGCAGCAAATAAAATAATACAAACAATTCAAGAAAGTGTGAGGAAGGTAAAACTTCAAGTGGGCAACAGAATAGCTTAGACAGGAGCATTGAGACATTTACACACTAGCAATCCCTGAAAGCTGTTATTACCCCTGAGGCTAAAGAAATAAAGTGGGGAGAGAATGTTTTTAAAACCCAGGCAGAATTGGAAACACTGAGTAGTAGCTCGTAAAAGAAATTTTCAGCTACTCCTAAACAGGGTGCAGAGCGAAGAAAGAAAGGAAGAAATACCCTAATCTTTGCCTCTTGCCTTCCTATCTTGAGTCAGTGCCCCTCACTCGCTACACAGGGCTGCACACTGACTCAGGCGGACTGGAAATGTGTTGTCCTAGGGTGAGTCTCCAGGACACAGAGCAGTGAGGCAGGAACACTGCGCACCTGAGGTAGGCGAGACATTTGCTGAAAACAGCAAGCACAGGTTACACACAGAAGGATGGGGGTAAAGTAAAAAATGACATGTCCTAAAAAGCGGTGTCAGAGAACCAAATTTGTACAAGCAACTTTTCATTTCACACATCAGTGAAATTTGATGAAAGCAAGGACAAATAAGTATGCTTGTTTTAGAAATATGTGAGGGAAATTTGTTCTTCTAAAACTTAAAAATGTATTTGTTGAGATTAGTCATTTGTTTAAATCAGCCCTAAAAGAAAACTCATAGCATTTCTGATAAAAACAAATTAGAAAGACTTCACCTTTAGAAAGAAACCCGGTGGGTGGATGACAATAAAAAGCTTGTGATAATCACACACAAAATTTGTTTTATGACTGACAAATTGATGAACAGTTATTAATTTGAGTATCAGTGATAATCTGTAATTGTGACTTCCTTGAGCACCCTTGGGGCCAAATACGCCTCTGCCTGATTGAGTACATGGGAATATTGGAGCTCAGTGGTACAAGGCATGAGCGCCCTCCTTCACTTTCTAGTTTCAGTTCTCATTCATTAAGTCAGTTCTGTGTCAGGCTCTCACTAAGATATGGAGATGGAATGCACTCTTAGCTCATTACGCTGAGGCTCCAGAGAAACCACAGCAGTGGAATGAGGCAGTGGCGGGAGCTAAAATAGGAAGGAATCAGTGGGAGAACTGTATGGCTAGAGAATTCTTCAGAAGTAGTGTAAGTAAGGTGGTGATATAACCTGGAGCAGGGAGGTTTGGGCCTAATTCTGGAAAAATATATAATGTGCTGCTCTTGTTTCTATAGTGTATTCACTTGGGACAATAAATACGTTCTGAAGATACTGAAGCCAATAATGCAGGTGAGCCAATGAGTAAATCAGGGCACTGCAGAAGGGCTTCAAAGGTGAAAACTTGAGAAAAACACAGGGGGTTGAATTGATAAAGCTGTGATTTCCACTTCTTTCTCTCACTCGACTGCTGGGAAAGGTGAATGAAAACCTACGCTATGGAGCTCCCGCTGAATATAACTAGGATGTTTCATGAACGGCAGAGAAGGGGAGTGAACCAGAATAGACTGGAAGGCTATGTTAACCAGTTTGGTGAAAATGTTTCAAAT